>MCJB01004814.1:55114-75151 GCA_002018475.1 Nicotiana obtusifolia
CCCCCCCCCCTTTTTTTTTGGGGCTCAAATTCGAAAGGTTTCGGACTCACTAATGACCAACAAAAGCTTTTGAAAACATAGGCAAAAAGAAGTATTAATCAAAACATTTCAATTTTAACACAAACTCGGACCTAAAACTTACAGAAAGGTGTAGAAAAATGAAGCGATACTACGAACGAACACTCAAACGGAAAACAAAACTAAAAAGACAAGATGAAAGGGAAAAAAGTACCTCAGATTGGAGAAACCCTTCAAGGCTATGATTTTTTAAAGTTAAAATTTACTTTAACCATGTGTTCTTGGCTAAAGTCTATTTAAACTTAAAATCGTTCAAAAATCCGATTTTTTTTGTTTGGGTATTCTTTCGATTTCGTCTGAAATTCGGAGGTTCTTTGGATTTTTGGTGGTATTGAGGTATCGATAGAAGTGGGGGAAGTGATGGTGGTGGGTTTGGGGTGATTGTGGATGGATTATGGTGGTAAACCACCGAATTTTTGGGTGATGGTCGATGGTGGCTAGGGTTTGAAGAGGGGTCGGTTTGGGACGAAGGACAGGAGCGGAAGTGGGGGGGGGGTAGGGTTTAGTTTAGGACATATATATATTAAGTGGGGAATGAGTTTCGGACCGTTAGATCTTCTTAGATCGATGGCCCAGATACGCCCGGGTTCAACCATACAAATGGTCTTGGGCTGTTTTGGTTATTTTCCGGATTGGGCTTTATTTATTTTTTAAAATTTAATGGCCCAATCCGTTTGTCTTCTTCCCCTTTTTATTTTTCTTAATTTAAATTCATTCTTTAATTTTAATAACTAGATTACTTAGTAATTAAACTCCTAATTTACCAAAAATACGAAATTAAGTTAAAATGACTATTCATGATATTAAAATAATGCTAAATTCTAGGAATTAAACATTAAAACTGATAAATTTGTAAAACAACTAATTACTAATTCAAACCTAAAAATGTAAGAATAAATCCTAAATGCCATGCATGATATTTTTGCGTATTTTCATTAATTAATTACCTACAATTTAAGTATGATTAGTTAAAAATCAAATTAATTATTGAAGTGACTAATACTTAACCAAAACTATTTTATTTATTTATAGGAGTATCTTGGTCGTGGCAAAAATCACGTGCTCACAGGATTTGAAGGAAAACAGCCGCAATCTCCTCTCTAATCCTCAAATCGCACAACGTCAATAGCGGCGAAAGTGGAGTTCAAAGTTGCCATTGAGATTTCCAGTCACCGGCTCCGTTCGTTGTCATCGGCGAAAGCTCCGTTCGGGAATTTGCCTAGTTGCTAAGCTTGTATTTTCAACTCAATTCATTTAATACAAAGTTGCTGGAATTTATATTTTGACACAAAGTTTCAAGGCGAAGGTTTGTTGGAATCTTGAATTTGGTTGCAAAGCAAGGTAAGTGTCCGGTCTAACCTTAGATTGAGGGATTAGGAATTGTGTCCTATTTGTTAATTGCTTCTTGTTGAGTACGAAGTATAGACATGATGACGAGTATCTATACGTTGGTGTCGAGCATGACCGTAAGCTCTTTTAGATCATTTACTTTTTTTCCAATGATCTTACATTATTATGTTTTTGGTATATTTTCATGTATTTATGGTCACAAAGGGAGAGATTTTGGTCCCCTAGAAGTTTAATTATCTTCATTTTTTTTTATATCATATATCTGATTCCTGAACATTCTCGAATCTTAGAAAGCTAGAAATTTTTGTAAATGCATCGACTATTGATAGTATGCGTACATCGAGTTTTGAGATAGACTTCTCCTAACTTTTGACTGCTTTCAAATTGGCGTTTAATACTTTTCAAGGATTGAAAATTGAAGAGAACATATCGGTTGTGTCACTGTTGGACCTATATTCCTCAAGTTGTATGTTTTTTTTTTTGTGTGTGTGTTCTTATCCCTTTTTTGGTGGGGTACACCGCATACATGGATGATGACTTAGTCCTGTATGTGCTTGCGTGTATTTGCATAAAATGAGGAACAAAGTTGAGTTAAGATTGTTTATAGCTGATTCTCCCTTGCCGGGATGTTTGCTTGATATTATTGTTCCCTTGCTGGGAAGTTATTATATTGCTTTTGTTCCCTTGCCGGGATTTTTTGTGATTTTTGTGATGACTTGTAAATGGGAGCGGGTGGTATGCCTACCACAAAATATGATGTACATGGGAGCGGGTGGTACGCCTACCACAAAATATGATAAAATGGGAGCGGGTGGTACGCCTACCACAAGATATAATAAAATGGGAGCGGGTGATACGCCTACCACAAGATATGAGAAATGGGATCGGGTTGCACGGCTGCAACAAGATGGAACTGAAAGTGAAAGTTGCCTGTATTCCACTTTAATCGTGTTAGAAGTTAAATTGTAGATTCCTTATTATTCTTTGATGATCTGTTTTATTTGCTATCCCGAAGTATGTTTCCCTTCCCCAGCTTAATTGTTTAATTACTTCTATCTTTCCGCTATAGATGTGTGTGTGTGTGTGTGTGTATATATATATATATATATATATATATAGAACTGCAGAGGTCTATCTGGAGTCTGGTCCTACCCTCGTCCCTACCTCGCCGGGGTTAGGCCAGGCACTTACCGGCACATGGGGTCGGTTGTGCTGATACTACACTTTGCACTCTTTTGTGCAGATCCGAGAGTTGCAGATTTCGGACCGTAGTTAGCTTCCAGCTTCTTGCTTATCAGGCGACCCGAGGTAGTCCTGCAGGCGTCCGCAGGCCTTGGTGTCTCCCACTATCTATTCTACCTGTTTCTTTTATGTAGTCCCAGAGATAGTACTTTGTTATTTCTTTTAGACCCTTATTTATAATATTCTTAGAATGTCTGTGAAGCTGTGATACCAAATCTTGGGTAGTTTCGTTAAGGAGATTTTATTAGCGGTATTTTAAAGTCTGAAATTTTCTTATTCAGCTTGTTAAGTTATGATGTTTATTAGTTGTTGGTTTTAAGTTGCAATGAATTTAAAAATGGGAACAAGGCAAATAATTCGGTTGATTGGCTTCCCTAGCTTTCACTAGTAGGCGCCATCACGACTCCCGAGGGTGGGGAATCCGGGTCGTGACAATAAAGTATATTGCTTTTTTTATATATGTTACTTAACCATTATTTCATATATATATATAATATATATTATATTCTATTATTTATTAATATATTTAAATAACACCTTGTACAATACATTGTAATACATACACCACTATGTAAATGGTATACAATCTACTATCAGTTACATGCAATAGTGCAAAAAGATATATTATACTTACATATGATGTAATTCTCTCACCTATTTTTGATGAAAGCCAAATGACATCTTTTAAGGGATGATTCATCGTATTTGAATTGTAGTCAATTTGGTTAGGCTAAATTTTATGGATTTAAAATTTTTTAAGAAATAGTTGGTTGTAGTTAATTCAGTCAGGCTTAAATTTAGGAAATGATGAGGATTTCATTAAATTTGCTAAAATTTTAGAATTCTTATTAAATAATTTCCTTAGAGAGAGAAAATATTTTTTAAGTTGAATAATTATTAATTATATAAAATATTGTATAAAACGTGAATCAAATAATAGTTGTAGATGATATACTTTAATAAAAGTTGTAGTTACGAAAATATTCCTTATAAAAGTGATTGAAATGAGATTTAGTTATCATCTAGTAAGATATCATACTATCTGTATTTTATTGCCAAAATTCAAATTTTATGCACCAATAATGTAAAAAGCATTCACAATATTAAGTCATTTATAAGAAATACTATATATAAATATTTATAATAACATTAATTTATAACTTGATAAAAAAAGTAAGCAATCTGCTATTATAGGTAAATAAAATAGTTTATGTTGTTAGTGTATATAGTTTAGATCCTCATGAAACTTATACCTTTTAAAGTTGTAGGCAACTCTTCATATATTGTATCCGTTAAATCAAGTTTAGTTCAAAAAGAATTTTTGTTGGAACTTGTAGTATTAAATATGCCATTAGATTAATATGGCTAAAAAAGGTATATTATTAAGAGTAAAATGAAAAGCTTAAAGTTAAATTATTACGAAATATAAAAATATGGGGTCCATCCCAATATTGAAATAAAAGAAAAAGAAAAAAGGAGGAAACAGATGTCAAAACCCTCTATTTGCAAATTACAAATAGCAAGTTGTAGGAAACCAACTTCATTGGTTAAGAGTTACGAAACTTCTTCCTAAAAATAGAAGCCTTCAGCTTCTCATTATACACATCAATCTCAAAGAGAAACACATCCGAGAGTTAGAGAGTAGTATGGGTATCCACAGGCAGTGCGGTCTGTGAGGAAAAATAGAGAGTGTGAGCGATATTGTAATGAGGTCAGAATCTCAAAAGATGGTTATTTCTTTTGAGTGTGAGTAGTTCCTGGAGTATTTACCCGGGACTAAAGAGTATAAAATTCTGCATTATAGTGGATTACTTTGCTCCTCTCGGGCCCGTGGTTTTTTTTCTTATTCAAAAGATTTTCTCAAGTTAAAAATCTTTGTGTCTTATTTTTTTTATTACCGTATCTCAGTAGTACATTATTGTTTGTTATTATCGTGAATATTATTTTTGTGGGCGGTTTATTCCCAATAACTGATACCAAATCATAGGTTCTGCTCGTTCACATAATTACTCTTCATGGTCGGTAGTACTATACTCGGTGGAAAAATAAAATGTCTGGAGTAAAGTACGAAGTAGTAAAATTCAACGGAGATAGTGGTTTCTCAATATGGCTAAGAAGGATGAGGGATCTGCTCATCCAATAAGGATTACACAAGGTATTAGATAGTGATGCCAAGAAGCCTGATACCATGAAAGTCGAGGATTGATGTAATGACTCGTTTTATACCCCATATTATTTCATTAATTATATTATGTGAAATTAAGTCGAG
This sequence comes from Nicotiana obtusifolia, assembly GCA_002018475.1. Lineage (NCBI taxonomy): Eukaryota > Viridiplantae > Streptophyta > Magnoliopsida > Solanales > Solanaceae > Nicotiana > Nicotiana obtusifolia. The sequence goes on from MCJB01004814.1 coordinate 60,054, forward strand.
TAAGTTGTACTCGAAGTGAATCAGTAAGAAATGAGACACATGGTCTCTTTCAAGAAAGCTTAAGCCATAAAAGTCGATCGTAGATTGACTTATGAGTTAGAAGGTTCGGATTTGAGTTACGACGACTCGGTTAGCTTCGGGGTAGGATTTATGACTTAGTCGAGTGACCGGAATATGTTTTGGAGACCCCGAACAAAAGCTAAGCTTGAATCGATAAAGTTCGAGTTTCCGATTGGTAGGTGAAAATTTGATCCGGAAGTCGGAATGAAATTCCGAAAGTTTCGGTAGCATCGTTAAGTAATTTAAGACTTGCGTGCAAAATTTCAGACCATTCGGACATGGTTTGGTCAGATTCGGATCAAAGGATCGATTTAAGACTCTTTGGAGTCCGTAGGTTTGAATCTAATGCAAACCTGATAATACGATGTTTATATTAGTGTTCCAATAGTGAGAAAAAGTTTAAATTAGATTATAGAATATGTGTTCATGTTCAGATTAAGTCTCGGGGGTCCCAGATGATTTTGAATGGTTGACTGGACTTAATTCGTTGCTTCATGAAGCGTCAGCATCGTACCTTCAGGAATAATTGATATTAAAATTAGTAAACGAGGTCCAAATTCAATTCTGCTTGTGGAATTAGCTCCGTATTGAAATTACAGAGCCGTAGCAAAAAGAATCGTCCAAATCGGACTCCGTATGAAAAAGTTAGACTAAATTTTGTAAAATGAGAAAGAAGATCAGCTGAGGGGCAAGGTTCGCGGCCAAAAAGTGATTCGCTTTTTGGATAAGCGAATCGCAAAACACCCTCAACCCATCGGGAAGTGAAGCAGAAGCTTCAGGTTGAAAATGCGATGAAAAAGCGGTTCGCATGTTAAGAAAGCGAACCGCAAATTTGACATGAGGGGTCGCGAACACGGGCAGAAACATTGGGCTGACTTCGAGGTGAGTTCGCGATTTGCGAAATTGAAAAGCGAACAGCGAAAACTCACCTGGGCATCGCGAAGTGAGGCATAAGACCTGGGCAACTTGTTTGTCCATTTCGCGGTGGGAAAGCAGTTCGCGAATATGATATGCGAACCGCGAATTTCACAAGAGGGGTCGCGAAATGGCCCTGAACGAGTACTTTTGCCCGACTTTTTAACCCTCTATAAATAGGACCTAGGGTCCATTTGGGCACTTCTGAAATACCAAACTCAATACCCATGAGAGAAGCATTCTTCAAACACAAAGAATCACTAGAAATCAACCCCAAAACTCACATGCAAAGAAAATTACATGAATAATCTTGCAAAGGAAGGGGTTGCATCACCTTAGAAAACAATTGGGGCTTTTAAGAAGCAAGATTGAAGTGAAGTTTGGAACAAATAGAGAGGGAATCCCAAGAGAAACATCGGGTAAGTATTCTATACCCTAAATCCCTCTTAGATTTTGATTTCCATGCTTAATCCCATTGTAAATTCACGAATTTGTGAAAGAGAAGAACCTAGGGTTCTTCTCAATTTCTGAAAATATGAAATTGGGGATTAAGGTCAATCCGGTGTCGGAATTTGACGAATTTTGATATACATGGACTCGTATTGTAATGGGTAATTATATTTTATGAATCTTGAACGATTTCAAGAAATGGGCCCCACTATTGACTTTGAGTCAAATTTCGGGAAATTACCCGTAAAGCTTGTAAATTTTAATGGAAATTGGTTTCCATTATGGGTATTGAATGTAATGAATTGTTTATGAATAGATTTGGAGCCTTTGGACGCAAGGTATCAAGGCTAAGGTTTGTCGAAACCTTGAATTTCGTTGCCAAGCAAGGTAAGTGTCCGTTCTAGCCTTAGCTTGAGGAATTAGGAACTATGTGCTACGTGCTAAATTGCTTCTCGTTGAGAAACACTGTATAGGTATGGTGACGGGTACCTATACTTTGGTGTCAAACATGACCGTGGGTCTTATGTTGATAATTGTTGCATATTAATATTATAATTGTGAAAGATGTTTTATGATATTGCTGAGATGCAAAGGATAATTATGTTCCTAATTGCCGGATGATATCCGTGGAAATATTATGATGAAAGTGAGGGGCGGGTGGCACGCCTGCCACAGGATAATATGAAATAAGGGCGGATGATACGCCTAATATATGAATTGAATATTTTGAATGTTCCTATTGGTTATGGGTATGGATATGAACAACTCTTTTATTATAAATTATCTTGATAAATGAACTAGTTAAATAAGTGGTCGTTAACCGATGATTAATGATTTCGTGTCTAAGTCATGGGTAGTGTCTTAGGAGTCATAAAAGTCTAAAAGAGTCCGGCGTCATAATAATAGTATTGTGTCTAGGTTTAACGGAAATATAGACGGGTTGGGGGAAGGTTAATCGATAAATGTAAGTAGTAGTAAATTATTAATATTGATTTGGTTAAACATGAGTCGAGTATGGATTGGTTAAAGTTGTTTCCCCCTGGCCAGGTTGGATGTTGATAATGTTGTTTCCCTAATTGGGAGTTTGATGTGATGCATTATTCCATTGTATGGAAATTGTTTGTGATTGCTGTGATGATGTATAAACGAGGGCGGGTGGTACGCCTACCACAAAATATTGTGAAATGAGGGCGGGTGGCACGTCTGCCACGAGATATTGTATAAGAGGGCGGGTGGTACGCCTACCACAGATTATTATATAATGAGGGCGGGTGGCACGCCTACCACGAGATGTTGTGAAATGAGGGCGGGTGGTACGCCTACCACAGGATATTATGAAATGAGGGCGGGTGGCACGCCTGCCACGAGATGTTGTGAAATGAGGGTACGCCTACCACAGGATATTATGAAATGAGGGCAGGTGGCACGCCTGCCATGAGATCGGTTGTTTCCATTGATTTGATGTTGCGATGTATACTTTTCTTTCTCTGTTTATTTTGTTGATGCAATTTTATTACCTGCTGTAGTTGCATGTATATATGTCATGTCTAACAGGATTATCTGGAGTCCGGTCTAGCCTTGTCACTACCTCGCCGAGCTTAGGCCAGGCACTTACTAGCACATGGGGTCGGTTGTGCTGATACTACACTCTGCACTCTTTTGTGCAAATACCGGCGCCGCAGGTGTCGGACAATAAAGGACTTCCAGCTTTTGCGTTATTCCTCAGGCGACCCAAGGTAGTACTGCAACCGTTCGTAGATCTTGGCGTCCTCTGTCTATTCTTTTGACTGTTATTTCATGTAGTTTCGGAAACAACACTTTTGTTATTTCATTCGACCATTGTATGTAGTACTCTTAGACAGTCTGTGAAACTGTGTCACTAGTTCCTGGGTAGTTTGTATAAAAGAGAGATTATATATATAAAGTATTTCCGTATTTTGTTATTAACTTATGATATATATGCATGAATGACTAATTATGAATGAATGACGAATTAAATGTATATGATGAGGTTAATTATTGGCTGGCCTAGCTTTCACTAGTAGGCGCCATCACGATTCCCAAAGGTGGGAGATTTGGGATCGTGACAATTGAGCTGACTTGGATGAAAAGACTGCTAGTGCAATCAGGTTGCACTAATCAGATGATGTGGTAAATAACATTATTGATGAAGATACTGCATGTGGCATTTGGACAAGGTTGGAAAGCCTATATATATATCCAAAATGCTGACAAATAAATTGTACTTGAAGAAGTAATTATACGCCCTGCATATGGGTGAAGGTACATATTTTTTTGTCTGATTTAAATGTGTTTAATAGACTAATCACGCAACTTGCCAACCTCGGAGTAAAGATCGAGGAACAAGATAAAGCCATCTTGGTCTTGAACTCATTGCCATCTTCCTACGATAATTTGGCAACAACCATCCTACACGGTAAAATCACTATTGAGTAGAAGGACGTCACATATACTCTTCTTCTTAATGAGAAGATGAGTAGGAAATCTAAAAATCAAGGACAAACTCTCATCACAGAAGATAGAGGCAGGAATTACCAAAGTAATTCAAGAAACTATGGTAGATCCGGAGGTCTTGGGAAGTCCAAGAACCGATCCAAATCAAAAGTCAAAAATTGTTACAATTGTGATCAACTGGGTCACTTCTAAAGAGATTGCCCAAATTTAAGAAAAGGCAAAGGTGAAAGAAATGGCTAGAAGAATAACTATAACACAATCACTATGGTATAAAATAAAAATAATGTTCTCTTTATAAATGAGGAAGAGAAATGCATGCACTTTGCAGGCCTAGAGTCAGAATTGGTGGTTGACAAGCGGCATCTTGCATTGCCACACTGGTAAGAGATTTTAAAGAATATATAGTAGGTAATTTCGGCACTGTGAGAATGGGTAACATGAATTACTTAAAGATTACGGGGATCGATGATATTTGTATCAAGACAAATGTCAGATGGACATTGGTTCTAAAGGACGTGCGACATATACCTGATTTGCAGATAAATTTAATCTCGGGAATAGCTTTGGATCGAGATGGGTATGAGAACTATTTTGTAAATCAAAAGTGCAGCCGGAAGGATGAAGTAGCTGAGAGGAAACACATGGTGTGCAAACTGAATAAGAGTCTTTATGGGTTGAAGCAGACACCAAGGCATTGGTACAAAAACTTTGGCTCATTCATGAAATGTCAAACTTACTTAACGACATATTTTAATCCATGTGTATACTTCAAAGATTTTTTGACAATAACTTTATTATTTTATTATTGTATGTGGACATGGTAATTGTAGGAAAAGACAAGGAGCTGATTGCAAAGTCGAAGGGAGATTCGTCCAAGTCATTTGATATGAAGGACTTGGGCCTGGCACAACAAATTCTAGGGATGTAGATTGTTCGAGAGCGAACAAGTAGAAAGTTATGCCTGTCTCAGGAGAAGTATATTGAACGTATACTGGAACGCTTCAAAATGAAGAGTGCTAAGCCAGTTAGCACACCTTTGCTATTGAAGTTGAGTAAGAAGATGTATCCTACAACAATGGAGGAAAAGGAGAGCATGACTAAAGTTCCTTATTCCTATGCCGTCAGAAGTTTGATGTATGCAATGAAATGCACTAGACCTGACATTGCTCAAGCAGTTGGTGATGTGAGCAAGTTTCTTGAAAATCCTGGAAAAGAACACTGGGAAGCAGTTAAGTAGATACTTAGGTACCTGAGAGGTACCGCAAAAGATTGTTTGTGTTCTGGAGGATCTGATCCAACTTTGAAGGATTATACAGATGCTGATATGGCAGGTGACATTGACAACAGAAATTCACTACTGGATATTTGTTTACATTTTCAGGGGGAGCTATATCATGACGGTCGAGAATGCAGAAGTATGTCACACTCTCTACAACTGAAGTAGAGTACATTGCCGCTACTGAAACTAGCAAGGAGATGATATAGCTGAAATGATTCCTTCAAGAGCTTGACTTGCATCATAAGGAGTATGTTGTCTATTGCAACTCAAAGTGCAATAGACTTGAGCAAGAACTCCATGTACCATGCAAGGACAAAACACATCGACGTGAGATATTGCTAGATTCGAGAGGTAGAAAGTGAATCTCTACAAGCCCTGAAGATTTCTACAAGTGAAAATCCTACAGATATGCTGACCAAGGTGGTACCAAGAGATAAGTTCGAGTTGTGCAAAGAACTTGTCGGCATGCACTTAAGTTAGAAGTCCAGTATTACCTCCTTCAGGTGAATAGGTCTGGAGGGGGAGATTATGATGTCCATCCGCATATTGAAATAAAAGAAAAGAAAAAATAAGGAGGAAACAGATGCCAAAACCAATTTTGGCCAAAATTAGGTTCTCGATTTGCAAATTGCAAATTGCAAATTTCAAGTTGCAGGGAACCAACTTCTGATTGGTTAAGAGTTACGGCACTTCTTCCTATAAATAGAAGCCTCCAGCTTCTCACTGTACACATCAATCTCAGAGGAAAATATATCTGAGAGTTAGAGAGCAGTGTGATGTATTTGCAGGCTGTGTAATCTGTGAGGAAAAATATAGAGTGTGAGCGATATTGTAGTGAGGGAAGAATCTCATAAGAGAGTTATTTCTTTTGAGTGTGTAGTAGTTCATGAAGTATTTACTCGGGACTACAGAGTGTAAAATTTCTTATTATAGTGGATTGCTTTGCTCCTCTCGGGCCCGTGATTTTTTTCCTTATTCAAAAGAATTTTCCACGTTAAAAATCTTTGTGTTCTTGTTGTTCTTTTTGTTGATTATCGTATCTCGGTACTACGTTATTGTTTTGCCGTATTACCGTGAATATTATTTTGTGGGCTATTCATTTCCAACAAAAAATACGTTACTCTTTTTTTTAAAAAATATAAAAATTAGTATCACATAAAATTAAGCGGAGGATATATCTATTAACGATTTGATTACAACGAGAAGGAAAAAAATTAATTGCAATTCTATAGAAAGATGATCATAAAATGGCATCAATGGCATCTGTCGGACCCCATTTTAGATGAGGATAAAGAACACGTTTGTCAAATTTGTTCCAACTTCTTGTCTTAAAGCTTTGGATGCAGTATATATCCACATCTGCATTAGTGGATATTTCAAAGGCCAAGTTGTTATAAGTTGGGACAATAACATGAGGCAAAATACCTTATTGAAACAAACAAGAATAGTTTTTAGGTATCGAATACTTTGATACCAATTATATACTGTATCAATTACCACCGTATAAATGTTTTTTGTGTTATAAAATAAGAATAAAAAGAACAAAAAAGGATCAAAAATTGCACTTAAACCATTGGATTTGGTTCAAATTTGTCCTCCTTTCGCCTATTGGTCGATAATTACCCTCCATGTTATCTTTTGACCTTAAAATACCCCTCAAACTAAAAGAAAATCTAAAAGGGATTAATGACCCGCCCCACCATAAATGAACCCGACCCAACCCTCCAACCCAGTTGTCTAAGCAACCCAAATCCCCCATTCATTCTTCTTTCACCTCTTATTTCATCCTCTTCAGTTTCCCCTAGTCTTTACCAACTCGATAGCATCAACTTCTTCTCTGCACTTGAAAAGAACATTTTAAGGCATCAAGTAGACATCGTAACGCTCATCCCATGATGTGGGTTCTTCATCACTTCGACTTGGACCTTCCTTATTCATTTTCAGACCCTATAATCATTTCATACTATAAATTGGTTAATTACAGATAAAGATAATTTCTTTATATAAAATTCATACTTCTTCTCCAAATTGATGCCAGAATCAATTCAAACTGCAAATGAGTCGGCTGCCAAAGACTTAAAAATTAAATCTTTACTCATAAATGTTATATCCTTATGTAGTAATTCATACTTAGTTTAGTGAATATGTTGCTAGAGATTCAAACGGCAAATGGGTCTGTGACCAAAACACCTCAAAACAAATTTTTAGATATAAAAGTGGCTTTTTAATATATTATTCGAACTTGTTCATCAAATTTTAAGGTCAAGAATCGATTCAAACAGCAATAGTCAAATGTATAAAAGTGCTTATTTCTGCAAAGCATCATGCTATGTGATTTTGTAAGGTAATATTATGTGGTTGTTTCTGCAATCATGAACTCGGCAGAAATGGCTACAGCCAAAATAGGCCAGATCAGCAGTCCAGCTTTCAAGTGGCTCTGACTGCAAAAACTCAAATTCCAGAAGCAACTTGGGCAGAAACCCAAGATCTGCCAGGCCCAGTTGCAACAAATCGTGGCTGGCCCATTCCCTTCTAAACTGGCAGAAACCAATAAGCAAAGTTGCCCACTTTTTCAATAAATGAGCTGATCCATCTTCAAAATAATACGAGATTAGTTTGAATAAACTTCTTAAGAATTAGTTAATTACTTTTCCCATGTTTAACAAATAATTTAATTCCTCCTTAATAATTAATTTAAATGCTAGGCAAATAGTAGGCGCGTTTTAACCTTTTCACTCACGGACTCAACTGCATAGCGTGATGTTTAATATCAATAAATGAATTCAATAATCATATATCATATCTAATAGCTTTAATTAATTTCTAATTTAATTAATCCTTGAATAAAATCGCGAATTCGCTTGGGTAGCGTTTAATTAATTTCTTCGAGTGTAGTAACTTTTCCAAAAGTAATGACATACTAATAATCCTTGTCATAACTGTGGATTCGCTTGCGTAGTGTTTTTATGATGAAATTAATAAATTTCGTCTCGATCATGCATTCGTTTGCATAGTGTGGTTATGAAATCTTATTATTCAAAATTTTCTTTAATAATTCTAATTACCAATAAATAAAAGCGGACATAGGAAAAAACATGAAAATCGTATAAATCACAGTTTGTCCAAAATTAATTTAAGCCCAGTTTAAGTCAATAAAGCGACCGTGCTAGAACTACGGGCTCGGGGAATGCCTCACACCTTCTCGCTGGTCAACAGAATTTCTTATCTGAACTTTGTTTTCGCAGACTAATAAAAATAGAGTCAAACCTTCCTTTGACAAGGGATTCAAATAAAATGTAACTTGGAACACCGAAAAAATCAATTCCAAGTGACGGCTCTATAAATAAAATAATCCCTGCTCAAATTTGTCACTTTAATTGAAAAAATTCTTGAACCCACAACAATCCATAACATATATGTCATTTGGGTAAAAAAGGGGTGTGACAATATCTGTACTTATCAATAAATCTCGAGTTAAGTGTGTGTTGATTGATCCAGGTAGCTCGGCCAACGTCTCCAATCGAGGGTCATACAGCAATTAGGGTTACAAGACCACATAGTGCTGGCAGTCCGGGTGTTAAACAGATTTAACATAACATGCGAAACCACTAAAGGGGAGATAACCTTACCCGTGAACACTACCGGAACCATCCAGGAAATAAAGTTCTATGTGATCGAAGGGGACATGAGATATAACGCTCTATTCGGAAGACTATAGGTTCACAACATGAGGGCAGTGCCTTCGACCTTACGCCAGGCGTTAAAGTTCCCTACCCCAGGGGGAATCAAGACAGTGTACGGACAACAACCAGCTACAAAGGAGATGTTCACAGTCGATGAAGTACTCTCGGTGCCCGCCATCTCGACATTAAGGAACACAGAACTGTCCAGAAAGGCTGAAGTCATATAGAAACCATCGATACCGGTCCCGATTGGACTGGATGAACAAGGAGCCGACGAGAAGGACAATTACGAAATTTCAAGATCATTCATAGCGCCTAATGGTACCGACGCCACCAAATCAACGGTCGAGGAGCCGGAGCAAGTCATATTGGTCGAACATCTACCCGATCGGAAGGTATAACTGGGCACGGGGTTAACTCTCGAGCTCAGGAAAAAACTCATTAAATTTCTTATAGCTGACAGAGCTTTCTCGCTTGGTCCCATCTTGACATGATAGGGATCCCGCCGGAAGTAACCACGCATAAGCTGAGTTTGGACCCGAATTTCCACCTGGTTAAACAAAAGAAGAGATCTCAGTCCAAAGTCAAGCATGCATTCGTCAAAGATGAGGTATCTAAACTCCTTCAAATAGGTTGCATTCGGGAAGTTAAACACCCGGACTGGTTAGCTAACATAGTAGTAGTACCTAAAAAGGAAAATAAGCTAAGAATGTGTGTAGATTACAAAGGCTTGAAGAAGGCATACCCTAAGGATTCTTTTCCTTTGCCTAACATCGATTGGATGATCGATGCGACAGCCAGGCACGAGATACTCAGCTTTCTCGATGCTTATTCCAGGTATAACCAAATTCGGACTGACCCAACTCGTGAACTTAGCCGATACAAAGATTTATGATAGCACCCAATTTTTCCGATTCGAACTCGGGCAACCAAGAAAAGACTCCTTTATCACTAAATATGGCACCTACTGTTACAATGTAATACCATTCAGATTAAAGAACGTTGGTGCCACCTATCAATGCTTAGTAAACGAGATGTTCAAAGAACAGATAGGAAAATCAATGGCAATTTATATTGACGACATGTTAGTTAAGTCCCTGCGAGTAAAGGACCATTTGAAACATTTGCAGGAATCCTTCGACATATTGAAGAAATACAACATGAAGCTGAAACTGGAGAAGTGCAAATTCGAGGTCGGATCGGGAAAGTTCCTCAGGTTCATGGTATCCAATCGGGGGATCGAGATTAATCTTGTCAAAATCAAAGCCATAGAAGACATCACCGTGGTAGACAACGTCAAGGACGTTCAGAGCCTAACCGGATGTATAGCTACCCTGGGCCTTTCATGGACCCCGGAGTACCAACAAGCTTTGGAAGAACTCAAAAGGTACCTTTCGAGTCCGCCCCTGCTCCAAACCCTGAAGGCGGATGAGCAACTGTATCTTTACTTGGCGGTATCCGAGGTGGCGATAAGTAGAGTCTTAGTCCGGGAAGAGGAAGGTACGCAATTTCCTGTTTACTATGTCAGTAGAACTCTAGGCGAGGCCGAAACGAGGTATCCTTACCTGAAAAAGTTGGAGCTCGCTTTGTTAAGTGCCTCCAGAAAATTAAAACCATACTTTCAATGTCATCCCATATGTGTCGTAACCTCTTACCTGCTAAGGACATCATGCAAAAACCCGAGCTCTCGGGCCGGTTGGCCAAATGGACCATCAAAATCAGCGGGTACGATATCGAGTATCGACCCTAAACCGCTATCAAATCTCAAATTTTGGCAGACTTCGTGGCCGACCTTAATACCCGAAGTCGAAAGGGACTTATTGTTAACCTCGGGGACTACCCCTGGTATCTGGGCCCTTTTTACGAATGGTGCCTCAAACACAAAGTTGTCCGGGCTCGGTATTGTGTTGAAACCACCTACAAGGAATGTAGTTAGACAGTCTACAAGAACTATGAAATTAACTAACAATAAGGCCGACTATGAGGCCACGATTGCAGGTCTCGAATTGGCTAAAAGCAATGTGGCCGAGGTGATTGAAGCTAAATGCGATTCCCTCCTCATGGTAAATCAAGTCAATGGGACGTTCGAAGTTAAATAGGAATGAATGCGAAGGTATCTGGACATGTTACAAGTAACGCTGCATCAATTCAAGGAATGGACCCTACAGTACGTACCCTGAGATCAGAACAGCGAGGCCGATGCTCTAGCTAATTTGGGGTCACCAGTTGATGACGATGAGTTCAACTCGGGGACAGTAGTGCAACCCATGAAATCGGTGATAGAAGAGGGCCACACCAAAGTAAACTTAACGAGTTTAACTTGGTATTGAAGGAACAAGTACATAGATAACTTGAAGACTGGAAAATTGCCCTCGGACCCTAAAGAATTGAAAGCTCTGCGTACGAAGGCTTCCAAATTTAGCTTGTCCGAAGGGAATTTGTTCAGAACATTCGACGGCCCGCTGGCCATATCCTTGGGGCTGGGAGATACCGAAAACTCCTTAAGAGAAGTTCACGAAGGGACTTGTGGGAAATATTCGGGGGCAGAATCTTTGGTTCGAAAATTAATCAAGGCCAGCTATTACTGGATCGAAATGGAAAAAGATGCAAAGGACTTTGTACGAAGATCCGATGGCTGCCAGAGACACGCACTGATGATCCATCAATCGGAAGAGCTACTCCATTCGGTCTTGTCCCCATGGCGTTCATGAAATGGAGAATGGACATCGTTGGTCCCTTGCCGTGGGCACCGGGTAAGGCTCAATTCATACTATTCATGATCAATTATTTTTCTAAATCGGTCAAAGCTCAACCATTTGAGAAAGTCCGGGAAAAAGAAGTCATTGACTTCATTTTGGACCACATAATATGTCAGTTCGGGATACCAGCCGAGATCATATGCAATAAAGGGAAACAGTTCCTCGGCAGCAAGGTAAATAAATTCTTCGATGATCACAAGATTAAGAAAATAGTATCAACACCTTACCACCCTAATGGGAACGGACATGCGGGATCAAAGAACAAGACCATACTTCAAAACCTGAAAAAGAGGTTGACCGATGCCAAAGGAAAATGGAAGGAGATCTTGCCCGAAGTCCTGTGGCAATACCGTACGACCTTAAAGTATAGTACCAGGGCCTCCCCGTTTTCATTGGTATACGGGGCTGAAGCCTTAATACTAGTCGAAGTGGGAGAACGAGCTTCAGGTTCTGATATGTGACCAAAGAGTCAAATGGTGAGGCCATGATCACAAGCCTGGATCTATTGGATGAAAGGCGTGAGGCCGCCCTAGACCGAATGGCCACCAAGAAACAACGGATAGAAAGGTACTACAACCGAAAAGCCAACCTCCAACACTTCAAGATCAGGGACTTGGTGTTGAGGAACATAACCATACCCACCCGGAACCCGCATGAGGGGAAGTTGGGACCGAATTGGGATGGACCATATCGAGTCGTCGGAATAACAGGCAAAGGCTCATACAAACTCGAAACGAGAAACGGTGTGCAACTTCCGAACAACTAGAATGTGACGCACCTAAAGCGATACTACTACTAAGGTATGATTTTAATTAATTTTTAGTAATATCATGAATCAGACTAAAACTTGGACACAAAACCTTCTAGGCGGTGCCAAAAACAAAAGGCTACGGCCACCCAAAAAATAGCTTGGAGACGTCCGAAGCTCGTAATAAAAAGTAAGGCCTTTGTAAAAATTCAAAACCAGCGAGAAGGTTACCCTCAACAAAAGCATCGCTAAAAAAAATTTCGGTCACACCGTGTTTTCAAAGCCTCGAACAAACAAAGTTGTATCGAAGTCAAGCCCCGTTCGGACCTCTGAAAAATGAATGCCCTATAACTACTTTGATTCTATGCTAAGGCATTAGAAACTTTGTAAGGATAGAAATTATGAAAAGATGCTGAAAAAAGTAAAGACACGAAATTGCCAGAAAGGGAAAATTTTATATATATATATTCCAGGATATACTTACAAAGGCCCAATAAAAACGGCATCAAAATAAAAAAAATTGTACATGAGTCAAAAACTAAAAAAGTACTCAGGCATCTACGCCTAATCTTCACCAGGGACTCGTTGGTAGAGCCGTCGAAACCCTCAGAGCCCTCGGAACCCTCAGAGCCTTCAGCACCCTCAGGCTCGTAAAGCTTCTTCGCCTCGGCCTCAGATTTCTTGGCTTCCTCGATTTCAGCCGACAGGTCAAAACCTCAGGCGTGGATCTCCTCGAGGGTCTCTCATCGAAATAGTCGCTTCATATATTCGGCCATTGCCTTCAGGCGGGCCTTGGATTCTTCCACATCGGCCTTGTACTGGGTCGCCATTTCTTCGGTATCCGTGGAGGTTGTATCCAACTTGGACTTCATTGCCTCGTATGCTCTGCCGAGAGCGTCCCGCTTTGCACCTTGTGCTCCTACACTTGATTTCTCTTTGCTCGCTTGTGCCTCTTCAAGCATAGACTCGGTGTAGTAGGTCGTCTCAATGATTTCAATCACACTGATAGCCTCCTTCAAGGAAGGAGCAGTTTCTTGAGATGTCTCAGCCTCCATTTCAACTTCGGCCTCTCAGAGTGGAAGGGGGTCGACCTCGTGGTTCTTCTCCTCGGTTGTCGCCTGCTCCCCGGCAGGGGTCGACCCGTGAGCGACGAAGATGTCATCATCTTCCGACACATCCCTATGCCGGCGAAGCGAATCAGAGTCCGGCACTAGGGACATTGTATTCTTCTTGGGCTTACGAGCCCGAGAAGATGCCCTATTTTTGGCTTCACCTCGGGACTCGGGGAGCCTGAGGGCTTTATTTTCCTTTTATTCTCCTCTCTCACGATGGCCCCGAGTTGTCCCGCAACAGAGGAATTAACGGATAAGGACGCATCCTCGTCCCCTTCTAGCAGCCCGAGTTCAGTGGTCTTAGGCAAAACTACAAAGAAAAAAAAAGGTCAGCGTCATGTGAATTTGAGACACAATAATAACTATTCAGGAAAAAGAAGCCTTACCATGAGAATGGGCCTCCCATCGGCCCTTCGAAAGCTCGAAGTACAATATTTGCTGGCAGATGCCTTCGATCCATACCTTGAGAAAGGGGACCGCATCCAGAACCCGGGAAACAGCTGCACGACCACAAATACTGATGAGGAGAAAGGAAATAAGGAAAAATTGACACTTAAGGAAAGGCTACACTTGCGAGATGCATTCCACTTCTTGCAGAATGGCAGGAACATGGGAGGGATCAGATCCTCAATTTTTACCCGAACAAAATGCCCCTGCCAGCCTCGGTCACGATCCTCGTCGAGGCTCGAAAAGGGGGCCTTGCTGGCCCGGTGAGTGAGCTTGATTAGTCCCCCTCAAAAAATCCGAGGACCAAACAAACGGAGTAGATGGTCGAGGGTGAACCAAGAGGATTTGGTATTGTTCACAAAATAACTTAGGAGAATCACGATCCTCCAAAGAGTCGGGTGGAGTTGCCCAAAGCACACCTCGTATCTCTTGTAGAAGGCCAAAATTATTGGGTCTACCAGGCCCAGTGTGAAGGGGTAAGTATAAACACTTAAGTACCCCTCCACATGAGTGGTAATGTCGTCCTCGGGCCGGGGGACAACAACGTCTTTGCTTTTCCATTTGCAATCCTCTCGGACTATGGAAGGATATCCTCAGTGATGGAGCATATGTATCTCCAAGCTCCTTTACCCCGGTCCTATTTGGATGAAGCCTTCTCGATTTTAAAGTCGTTTGCGATTGAGCAACCCCTGGGTATAAAGCTTTTCATAGGGGGCTCGGAGCGGCCTCGGGGGCAGCTACCACGGGAGAAACCACCCCAAAAGTAGCCACCTCGGCATCTGTAGCTGGGTAGGAAGATGAAGGGGCAGCCTGATGAGGAACTTGTTAGAATAAATGAACAACGCTAGAGGGGGGTGAATAGCGTTTTGCGGAACTTTGTCTAATTTTCGCAATCAAGATATATAATTGAGAAAGTATGTGCGAAAATAAAATTGCAAGAATGTAAGTTGCAGAATATTAAAGAGAAAGCGTACACCAAGATGTATAGTGGTTCACTACAACGTGTAGCTAGTCCACTCCTCAAGATCACACTTGAGATTTTCACTATCACTTGTCAAGCTTACGGGTACTTAACAAACCGTTAAAACCACAAAACTTGATCACACAAGCTTTGCAAATGTTAGACTTGCGGGTGCCTAACCAACCGTTCCACAAAGACTTGATCACACA
>MCJB01004814.1:75610-102076 GCA_002018475.1 Nicotiana obtusifolia
TGTAGCCTAACGGTAACCCAGATAATCGATTATTTCAGTCAGATAATCGATTATCTTGCTCAGATAATCGATTATTTAAGGCTGATAATCGATTCCTAAACTCTCTGGAAATTGCTACAGTAACATCAATGTATGGTTCTTTCCCGAAAATTTCCAGCGCAAATTTTAATCAATTATTTTGGTATTTTGTGAAAACCAATTGTTTTGAAAAGTGTTTTAATTTGTGTTTGAAATCATTTTTAAAACTTTAAGCCAAGTTATTAAAGACGATAAATAAATCAAACACATTAAAACTCAAAATAACATTAAGACTAAATGACAACTTCATTTGTCTTCAATCTTTTTGCTTCATCGACTTGTTCCATGCATCGACTCCTAGTATCTTGAAAGCTCGACTTGTACTCTAACAAAGTCCATAGCAATCTTAGTAGTTTGTCCATGATGGTTTGTCGATTATCAAAACCTATAACAAGACACAAAGTCATTAGTTAAGGTTACATAAATAAGAATGCATTTTCCAATAATTTCCCCCTTTTTGATAATGACAAACAATATCTGGGATATGCATTCTCTTAGCAAAAAGATGTTATTTTGATACAATGGTTATATACGGAAATACCAATTATATACAAGATACCAATTGATAAGTTGTTAAGGACAAGTACCAATTGTTATGTATATATAAAAAATACCAATTGTTATACAAGTGTTATAAAATTTATCAATTGTTTAAGGAACAAGATCAAATCATATGGGTAAGTACCAATTGTTAAAATAAACTATACGGTACGGGTACTCTGAGACCCATGAGCACCTGAAACATTGTGCGAACCTGAAGTGCAAACTAAACTGGCTGACCCATAAAACCTCTACCATGCCGTACCCTGCCTCCAAAGTAAGGACTAGTGGATCTCTCCGGTCTGCGAGTCCTCCTAGCGTCCCTGTCCTCTCTCTCTTGACCTCACCTGCCCTCTCTCTCCTGGATTGGCCTATCCTCTCTCTCATGGTCCCACATGCCCTCTAATCGGCGAGCGATCTCTACCACTTGTTGAATCTGACTCCAACTCCCGGGCCATGCTGAACTGAATATCATGTCTGAGGCCCTTAATGAACCGACGAACTCTCTTTCTAAATGTAGCGACCAAAGCAGGTGCATGTCTGGCCAAATCACTAAATCTAATGGTATACTCTGACACTGATATAGTACCCTAGCTCAGCTACTCAAACTCCGCGCGACATGCATTCAGAAGAGACTAATGAACAAACTCTCTTAGGAACATCTCTGAAAACCGAGCCCATGAAAGTGAAGCTGCATCGACTTGGCTACCCATCTCATACGCCGCCACCACTGATACGCTGCTCCCCTGAGCTGGAATGTAGTAAAAGCAACCCCACTCATCTCCACACTACCCATAATGCGAAGAATGCGATGGCACTCCTCTAGAAAGCCCTGAGCACCCTCTGAAGCCAAACCACTAAAAGTAGGAGGGTCATACCTCTTGAACCGTGCAAGTCTAAGCTGCTCTTCCTCAGGTGCAGCTGCCCTAGCCACGGGCTGAACTGGAACCACAGGCTGTGTCGCCATAACACCTGGAACCCGACCAATGTGAACTCGCTACTTTGGAGTGTAGTGGCGGGAGTTTGGGTTCCTCCCCCAGTCTGTGAAGTAGTTGGTGCAACAAGAATCAACCCCCCCTTGAGCCTATGTACAAAACATGCTCAGGATCTATGCTAAAGACTACTGAAGTCCGAGGGTAACAGCAGGCGCCTCTGGTACCTGTCCTCTAACTGGAGCTACTGGCAGCTCCTAACTGCTGCTTTGGTAGGTGCTCAAGCTGCGACACGTGCTCCTCGTTGGCCTCTGCCTCTGCCTCTAGCGACACCTGCTCCGGCAGCAACGTCAACAGTAACTATAGCTCGTGTCCTCATCATCTGTGAGAGAATTGAATGGTAAAACTCAAACTCCGAGATCAATAAACTCGCACGAGAGGAATGAAAGAAGTAAAACTATCCTAATAGTTACGCAGCCCCTCGAAGATAAGTACAAATGTCTCCATACCGATCTGCAAGACTCTACTAAACTCGCTTATGACTCGTAACACCTATGAATCGAGAGCTCTGATACCAACTTGTCACGACCCATATTTCCCTCTGTTGTGTGTGGTGATGACACCTAGTCTTAGGGACTAGGTCAGTCTAATATTAACTGAGATAGCAACAATATTTAACTAACATCTGACAATTTAAAAATAAAAAACTCTTTACAAATTTACAAATTCCAAAATCGGTAATACAAATCATAAGCTCTACTAAGTTTGCTAGACAACCTCTAAATATAACTGTTTCGAAATAAGGATAAACAGCAAATACAACTTCAGAAGGTGACTCCGAAGCCTGCGAACGCAGCAGCAGGTTTACCTTGAGTCTCTAAAGCAAAATCCGTACAACTGGCTAACGATCGACTGACTCCGAAATACCTGGATCTGCACAAAAATTGTGCAGAAGCATAGTATGAGTACACCACAGCGGTACCCAGCAAGTATAAAGACTAACCTCAGTGGAATAATGACGAGGAACAGTCAAGACACCTACTGGACTAAATAACCTGAGCGAGTATAGGTGTAGAACTAACAAAATACGATATCTCTATAACACTACGTGCAATGACAACGATAATATGGTACTTGCAATAAGAAACAGAAAAAAAACAATTAGAAGCGGAACACAACAAGTAATAGCACATTAGAGTAAGCTGAACACAGTCTAAATTTAGAGCGCACAATTAAAAAAAAGGACAGGTGGCCAAATGATGAGCATAAGCACTTTCATCAGGTTTTATCCAATAATCACCACGAGGTACCAAACCTCAGAATGTCCACAAGTCACGGGTTCCACTTTGTGAACACTAAACACTTGGCATCTTGTGCTGTCATTTCAACTAGTAACCGCACAAACGACGCACATGCCAATACAACCATTCTCACATAGAAGGCAAGTAGACGGGGATGTGTATAAATACTCACTAATAGCAGGATCCATCTTCTTAAACCGATAGGAGTGGTATAACTACGTGTATGCTTGTGGAAGTGTTCTAATACAGTTCAAGTCCCCCAAAAAAAAACTTCCCCCCATGCAATTCTCTCTCTAACTGAAGATGCTCTCTCCTCTCTCTTCTTGCTCGTGAGTTTGAGCAGCCATGGCTACCAATTTCTCTCCCCAGCTTCTAGCTGTGGGAGAGCAAAATCAATTGGCCCAAAAGGAACATCTTCCAAAAGCGCACACAGCTATCCTTACATCGTCTCATAACAATCCCGAAATTGCTCCAAATCTGAAAAATAAAATTGAGAGCACTGTAGCAGTTCATGGGTTCAGAGATTCATCACTTTCTAAGCTCGTTTCTGGTAAGAACTCTAACCCATCATCTTCAGATGCACATCCTACCAAAATTTCAGACAGTTTCACCTTGTATGTGACTGCAAATGCATCGGAATTAGATGCGAAACCAAGGAGTACTATTACTGCTGTAAAAACAGCAATGGATTTTGGAGAACCACCGATAAATCAACAGCAATCAGTAGTTCCTAATTCCAAACAATCGTATGCTGCCCAACTGATTCAAAAACAGGATGTTGCGGCGTCGTCAAAAATTGAATTATGTCCAGTAACGTTCATTCACGGAGAGCCTACTGTCGAATTCACTTTGAATGAAGTTAACGACTTCACACGTGAGGAGGGACTCCATCAAGCTGTAGTGATGAAGTTATCATATGGCAAACCAGAAATACAAGAGATTAGAAGACAATTTTCGTCTCAATTTGATATTCAAGGTCAATGCAATGTCGGGCAGCTTGAATTCAGACATTTGTTGGTGAGATTTGATTTATTTAACGATTATGTCAAATTTCTCTCAAGATCTACTGGATATCTGCAAGCCAAAGGTAAAGAATACTTTTTTAGAACCTTTCCATGGACAATAGGATTTAATCCGAAGGAAGAAACGACGATGGCTGCTGTCTGGATTTCGCTGCCAGGTTTGGCACCAAATTTCTTCGTAAAACGATCGCTAATGTCTATTGCATCTGTCGTGGGTAAAGCTCTTGTTGTAGATAAGGCAACACAAGAGCGGACAAGACCTAGCACTGCTAGGGTGAAGGTTTTAATCGATTTGATGGGTAACCATCCAACCAAAGTAAATTTACGCGTCATTGACAAAGTGACTGGAAAATTTATTGTTTACTGTCAAGACATTGTGTATGATAACTTGCCAAAGTATTCTAAACAATGCAAACATCAAGGATATGATTTAAATTCATATCGACTCTTGAAGGCAAAAATTGGTGACGAGGAGATCACAGCTGCCCATCACAGTACAGTCGAACAGTTAAAAGGAGATGCTCGACAATTCTTGATTGCAAAACAAGCTGCCAAAGCTGTAGCAGCACATGAGTTGAATCCACAAAATTTTAGTCCTGTTATTTATGCTCCAACTGAACGACAAGATGATGTTGCGAGGGGATCAAAAGCTCCAACTGTTATTCCAGCTGCTACTGTTTTTGCAAGAATGCATACAGCAGTTACTGATGGTCGCAAAGCTCTTGTTGCTCAAGTTAAATCTGGAAAAACAGCCATGGAGGGTGAGGCCCGGTCTTTGAGTAAAAAGAATGGGAACAAATCTGTCCAAGGGAGTTATAAAGATGTTGATAAGAGTGCGGATAATAGGGGAGAAGATGCAACCAAAAAGGGTGAGTTCTAGAATGTGATATCATCTAGAAAACCAACAGCAAAGAAGGCTACATCAACAGGCCAGTTGAGCCCAGGTACTCGACGAAACTCCCTCAGTATTGTCACCAGCTCGAATAAATTTGATGCTTTGGCACTCGACAAGGTTGAAAAAGCTGAGGTTGATATAGTACCTTCGCTACAATTTTCCAGTCCGCACGTCGAAAAGATTATCAAGGATGCACAGGCTGCAATGATGCGACATACGAATATGGTTAGGCAGCCTCTCGTCACATTGAATACTTCAGTATTTGAAATTCTATCACAGTCGGAACAATCTTTTGGCGAGCATGAAGGAGAATCAGACCATTTGCTACTGTCAACTGGAAACAACAATGAAGTTGTTCCAAGTTTGAGGGAGATAGTTAGTCAAAGACAAGGGAAGTATCAAGATCATGAATGGTATACAAAATGTAAAACATGGGCGGACCAAGTAGAAGACGAAGAAGAAGACTGGGAAGGTGATGAATATGGTGAATCGACTGACTATAGTGCTATTCACAGTTCTGATGACAACATTCAATCAGTAGCTTCACCTTCTTTCACAAATAGTGGGAAAAAGAACAAGCTTAATTTGAATGCTCCTGCATTTACTCCTAGCCATCTTCAAGCTGTTGTAACACCTGTTTCTGGACAGAAACAACAACAAATTTGCGCAACACAGGTACAACAGAAAGAGATTGGTGACACTGGACAGCAGCAAAAAGGTGAAAGTAATGGAAAACAGCAACTACGGCAACTGTGCACAAATAGTCCAGTTAAATCGACTGCAGCAACACTTTTGACAATTGAACAGCAGCAACATATAAATCCCACATCCAAACCAGGTATCTCTAATGATGTGGCAATCACAACAGCCGGAAAACAGAAGCAGCAGCAACAAAGTGAAAATCCAGCAGCTCATACGGGGAACCAGATTACAGTAGCATCATCTGTCCAGCAAAATAACACTAACATTGCACAAACCATTGGACAGCAGGTCCAGCAGCATACTGGAAGAAACATGCCACAGATCTCACTGGAAAACACAAGAATGTTGGATGCGTTGGTAAGTCACAAATCTTTACCTTCTTCAACAAGTAAATCTGGTAATTTAGCGCTAGATAATTTGGTGCCACAAGACTTTGTACAACCATTGTCTGAAGCTAATATCGGACGAGATATGTATGAAGAAGGTGAGGAGGACTAAATGCTACAACAATGTCTGTTCGAGGCTGCTAAACGAGGTGATTTATCACCTACGTATAGTGGTAAAATGAAGAAATCACATCTAAGAAATAAGAGTTGGGATGGAAAGATGAATGAGGACATCCATGTTAGGAAACTGCCTATGAGAGTTGCTAAGCAAAAGCAGATTACCTCAACTTCATCTACAAGACCGAGACGTTCAAGGAGGAAATGATTTTCAACTACATTTGGTACAGGCAGGAAGAAGATGATAAAGAGGTACAAATGGAAGACTTCACCAAATTGGAAAAGGAGGGACAAGCTAATTATTGTTACTATATTTTATTTTATCATTTTGTAAGCATAATCATCTGTAATATCATCATAGAGTGTATTATAAACTCTATGATGATCATAGAATACTTGGTTTTCTCTAGTTCTTATTTTTTACATTCTTGCTAATAGATGAGGTTTTAGCCTCAATAGGATTCGTAAGGTAAGGTTTAGCTCGATAAGTTGCTTAGGTCCAATGCCTTTTGGATACACCCGAACGGCTATTAGATTATATGCCCTCGTGAGACATTATTGCCAGCAGCTACACCATGACTCCTCTACATGAGGCTGCTACAGAGGCAATGTGAGGCGCAGAGGAGTAATTATATAGCCAAGGCATATAGGCAACAATACTCGAGCTATTGTCCCCTTTACTTGTACTTGTCCTTTTGCGGACTTTTTATTTTCTGTTTTATTTATAAAATATTATAATTTGCCAAAAAAAAAACCCTAAACCCCTTAAAAAAAAAAAAACAAGTGTAGAGAAAATGAACAACACATAAGAATGTTCCCCACAATTTTTCACAAGATAAAATTACACAAGTGGGTAAGCCACTACACAAATAACAACAACAAGAGTGCCCCCAGGCAATCACAAGTCATCACAGATCAATCCCTGACATAGTCCCACCTTGTCTCGCCACATGTGCAATGATAAAGTAAATGCCCACCTTGTCTCGCCACACATGCATAATAACACTCCCAACTTGTCTTGCCACATATGCAAACACATAGATATAGCACGCCCTGTCACACCACATGTGCATAATCAACAATAACAATAGCACGGTAGAAACCTCATGCAAACACCCGAACAAAATGCCCCAACAAAACAACACAATAGAATGGCCTTCACAACTTGTGCCCATATTTCTTAACATTTCCACTAAACAGTCTCAATACCACAACCGCACATAGCCCTTGGCTCAACAAACTGAGTAACACAGGAACAACCACAACAGTACATGAGAATACGGCAAGTAATTCAATCCGAGAGCTTTACAACACAAGAGAAATGACAGAACGAGCTCACAAGGAATAAACACAATAGAGATTACTAGTCACAATAAGAACAGCTCGACAAGGGAAAAACAATACGTAGAGAATGATTCCACACAAATACAATTCGAGATACCAAGAGTCAACAATTCTAATTAAGGATGAGGCAACGGAAAAGATAATCATAACCCCAATTAAGGATAGACAATTACAGAAGAGTTGATAATAATTTCAATTAATGACAAGCACTTTGAGAGATTAGCATGGCAATAGAAGAGTTAACAACTTCAGTTAAGGCACGTAAGAGTCAAATAGGCAGTAAGAGTGGAGCATGAAGTAATTGATTCCAATTAAGACACGTAGGGGTGAAACCAGTAAATGGGGGACTTATTCATAATAAAACAACTTCATATTTAATGAACAGAACCTAAGAACCCTAAAAGGTCAACTTTCCACAAATAATCCTGGCACGTACTCCTCACCTCGTGTACACAGACTTTACATGATACAATTAGGAGAGAAGACTCAAATCCTAAGAGGTAGTTTCCCCACACGAAGTTAACCAAGATACTTACCTCAAAGAAGATAGACTGTTACTCTAAAATTAACTTCTCGAGTGAAATAACCTCTGACGGTTCAAATCTAGCCAAAATAACTTCAAAGCATGAATAAAACTCATATAACTATTCCGGATAATAAAAATTCAATCTTTATCAAAAACTAAAAATCAACCCAAAAGTTGACCCCCAGCCCGCATTTCGGAACCCTACCAAAATTACAAAAACCGAACACCCATTCGATATCGAGTTCAACCATACTAAAATTATCAAATTACGATACCAATTCGTCCCTCAAATCATCATTTTTATTTTGAAAGTTTTCTTCAAAATTCCCATTTTTCCTCAACTCAAACACTAATTTAGTGATAAAAATAAAGATAGAATCATGAATATAATAAATTCTAGGTGAAGAACACTTACCCAATTGATTTTTTTGAAAAACTGACAATGAATCGCTCAAAACCAAGCTTTAGAACTCCAAAAATGTTGAAAATGGTTAACCCTCGGAATATAGTACTTTTATATTCTGCCCTGTGATTAATGCATCGCGATCGCGGAATATCACTAGCGATCGCAAAGAAGAAAAATGAAGGCTGCCCAAAATATGCTATGCGATCGCGAACAGAGATGTGCGATCTCGAAGAGGAAATTCTGATGGCCCAAAGACTGAGCAACGGGAACTCATGAAGTAGTATGCGAATGCGAAGAAGAGGGTTGTAGATCTACACGATCGCGGACAGTAAATATTTCATCGCCCAAAATTACACTACGCGGGCGCGGAGGTATTGACGCGAATGCGGTTAAGGAAACCAGGTACCAACAAATCAATAGTCCAAAAATAGAAGGAAATGACCTGTAGCCCATTTGAAACACACCCGAGGCCCCAGGACTCCGTCTAAACACACCAACAAGTTCTATAACCTAACACAGACTCGCTCGAGGTCTCAAATCACATCAAATAACGTCGAAACTATGAATCGCACCATGAATCAAACTTATGGTCTTTCAAATCTTCCAACTTCTAAAACTCGCGCAGAAACTATCAAAACAACTCGGAATAATGTCAAATTTTGCAGGCAAGTCCCAAATTACATAACGGAGTTGTTCCAACTCTCGGAATCACATTCCGACCCCGATATCACCAAAGTCAACTCTTGGTCAAACCTCTCAACCTTTCAAAACTTTAACTTTTTCTAACTTTCGCCAAAATGCTTCAAATTACCCTATGGCCTCCAGATCCAAACCTGGATGCACACCTAAGTCCAGAATCACCATACGAAGCTGTTGGAACTATCCAAACACCATTCCGAAGTAGTTTACAAAAAAATAAAATTCCAGTCAACTCTTACCGCTTAAGCTTACAAAACTAGAATCCTTCTCCCAAATCGACTCTGAATTATCCAGTAACTGACCTCGATCAGGCACCCAAGTCATAACACACAATATGAAGCTACTCAAGACCTTATGCCGCCGAACGGGACTTTAATTCTCAAAACAACCGACCGGGTCGTTATATTTTTGGTAGTTTTAGAGCTAATATCATTTTATTTGAACATTTTTATGTAGCATCAACACAACATAGAAGAGAAAAAAGATGAAGAAGGTGATGGTGATAGGAACCAGGATGTAGTCAATGCAAACAAAGAAGGTATAGCAGTATATTGTACATTATACTGGATGTCTGGTGTCCAAACGGACATTGTCCAGTTTTATATACTAGATCAGTATAATTTAGTCGATGAGTACAAAATATACTGTATTTTTTATCATATTTTTTCTATTCTAATCAAGTATTTTTGTTGTATTTCTATATTAATGTGGTAGACTTCATAATTCATAGTTTTGTTCCTTTATATTATTGTTGACGGCTTAGAAGGAATACTGCATGAGTATAATTTAGTGTATAAATATAATATACTGATGAGTATAATTTAGTGTATAAGTATAATATACTTGATAAGTATTATATACTGGAGTTCTTCTCATTTTCTGATAGCTTGTTTTTAATGCTTCAATTTCTAGCTCTACAGATTATTCGCATGATATCAGTGAACATGATGTCAATAATGAAGATGAGAAATTAGAAGATATGAATTTAGAAGCGATAAAGGAAGGGAGTTCCAGTATTGAAATGTAAAGTTGTATATTCAATTTTTTTTTATTTACCTTTTCTGACATATTTGATGTATATTTTATGTAGCACCTGGTTTTGTTGATGTTAGAATTCTGGATGAAGATAAGTGGTTGGAAATGTGTGATATCAGAGGCTCATAAATTAACAGCTGAGCTTGGTAAACAAACAATAGATAAAGATATTCCATCTGGTCAGATGACTAAACAGTCATGCGATAAAGATGTTCTAGCTGTGAGGTTTATAAAAAACCAACAACCAAGATGATTCTAGATTATGAGGTTGAGATGATTGACTCTCAGATTCATAAACTAACTTATGAGTTTGTTAATCAGTCCATAGGTGTTGCTCCTTTTAATGCCATCTATTCCAAAATGCTCTACACCTGAAGATGCTGCAACTTCTTCTTTGCCTATTCAATCAAGTTGTGAAGATGTCCAAGCGTATGAGGTTTTAGATGACTCTAGTCAAGAAGATGCAACAAGAATAAGAAAACATGGTGTACCTCGTGTTATTGCAAAAAGGGATCACCCTTTTAAAATGTCAATTACAGAAGAAGTTCATGTATCAATTAGTGATGAGTTTAGTAAGTTTGTTACAAACAAAGTTAATTCGAACTCGTAGGTAATGTTACAGATTTCTTTATGTTTTGTTTATATTTTCTTTTTAATGATAGTTTGGACTATCATATTTATATATTTATTAAATCTTTTTAGCAAGAAGGTGTACGCAAAGATGGATGATATACTGGAGCAATAGTTTGATCTTGGAATTGCATTTATAGCTGAGAGGACGTGGTTTTTTGAACTCCACTATGCTGGTATATGTATCAATGAGATGGTATGTCGACATACATTTTTTTTAATGTTTTGTTTTAGTTTAACTATGTATGTGCATGTTCGATTGATGGTTGTTTTCTTTTTGTAGCATATTGATGTTATATTCTATTACCTCCGGAAGAAAGCAAAATATGGAAACATAAGGATGACAACTACTAACAATTATTTCAGTTTTGTCGTTCAAGAGGTGTAAAATAAATCAATCATAGATAGCGGGAATGTAAAAAAATAGATATTTGAGTTGACTAAGAAATTAAAAGAGTATGTGCTTGGGTATTACATTCTTTTTAACACCCCCTAGCTTTTCCTTGATCATGTTCTTATGCCAATTAATGTGAAAGATGCACGGCATTGGGTATTGCACATTCTATCTTTGCATGATGGCTGCATTTACATATACGACTCAATGAGATCTACAAGTCATGATGTTGTTGTTCATAAAGCATTGTACTCATTTGCTGTAATGATACCATTGCTGATGAACACTACTACATTTTATGAGCAAAGAACTTACATTGTAAAGAATAGATCTCATTCCTTGGGAAAAGAGGATTTTTATCTGAATCATTTCCTCTTTTATCGGCGGACGACTTGCCTCGACAGGAAAAAGCATAAGTTGTAATGTTTTTTATATGATATTCGTTTGTTTTTACTCTTTATTGTTATCTAATGTTTTCTTAATATGTATTTTGTATGTAGTGATTGTGGTATATATTGTTGTGCATTTGCGGAGTATTTCATTGAAGGCAAGAATGTTCCTATTGACAATAACATCTTTGATTCTAAACGTCTTCGAAGAAGATATGGAACATTACTATATAATTATGGTAAGAAGAAACATGTGGAATATATTGTTAGTGAAGATGAGGCCATTAGACAAACCTTGCGTTTCAAAAAGGCGCAACGCAAAGAGCAAAAATAGTTTTTTGTCTTTTGCTGTAATTTAAGAGATTTTTTTGATTAAAAATCAGATTAATATATTGTAGTCTATATTTTTAGCATGTGTTTGTGTTTCTACTTTTATATTTGTATGTATAATATGTTGGAGATCATTAAATTGATTCCTTGTGTTGCAGTATAACTAGCTGGAGTTGTTATTTCTTATATTTTTTAAATATTTTTTAGTTGATTTTTATTAAAATATTTTTAGGCCATGTATATTATTAAATAGAGTAATTCTTTTTTATTAATAATAACTTGTAATTTATTAAAACTTTTATTATTGTTTGATAATGTTTGTTCAATTATAATCCAATATTTTTTGTGGCATTTCTCAAGCGACATATACTAGAGTATAGATTTTAATAAGCTAGATTTATTATTTCTGATAATTTTTTATTCTTTTTTATTTTCTTTTGTTTAAAATATTTTTGTCACTGTAGATTATACTAGATTTGATAATGTCTGTCCATTTGTAAGACATTGTTTTTTGTTGGATTTTCACCTCTTAAGTGATCTACATTACTTTTTTTGACGTAATCATTACAGCTATTACTTGAAAGTGTTTTGCTTTTTTAACGATTGGGGTGCAGTCTTGTTATTATATATAATCAACCATTTATTTTTTTCTTGAATAAGTGTTATTTTATGTCTTTTCATATTTTTATTTATTTTTGCATTTTTAACCACAAGCAGTTATTTTGCATCGGGGTGTATATTTCGGTAATTATTATATTGCTATGACATAATTGCACGCTTTCCCGCATATCATACTGGACATTCAAAACTTTCAAAACTTTCTTTATTCTTTCATATACAATTCCATTATTCTTTTTATATTCTAATCCAGTACAATAAGCCGGATTTATTTATTTTCATAATTTTTTCATTATGCTGGATTTGATGATGTATGTTCATTTGTAAGCCAGTAATTTTTGCTTGATTTTCAGGAAATGATTTTTTTTCGCTGTAATTTTTATTTTCACATATTACATGATGCAAATTGGTTTGTATTACGTAATAAATATGGCATCATATGATGTAATAATTACAGCTACTACGTTATAGAGTTTCCAATAATATTTCATCATTACGCTTATGAGATTAGCGTGCTCACATTGCGTTAGCTCCAATATTATTTACAGTGTCTGCCATGAAAAAAAGTGATAAATTGCAGATTAATATACTAGATCATTTTGTTAAATAACATGTGCAATATAGCATACAAAAATAATAGAAAACAAATAGCAGTGATGACACAATAATCAACTTGTGACATAAACAGCAAGGCAACATGAACACCATAAATATTGCTCAAACGAATAATAAACACAGGTACAGCCAATTAATCAAGTCGTTCAAAATATACATATTTTATCTATAAGTTTTTCAAATAAAAATCTTTAGAATGTAATCCATACAATTAAATATATCCCGAATATACTTCCTTCAAATAAATTTCTTACGATTATAATTCTTTCAAGTGAAAGTCACCACATGTCACCTCATTTAATTTTCCTGGTGTGAGAAATATATTCAACATAACACATCGAGTAGCACGGTAGTACATTCGTGTGCTTGTCTCATTCTCACCCAATATATACGTAGATCAAATCAATTGGCATGACAACACCCTTCGTGCATTTATCTCTTTCTCACCATGCATACATATAACAGTCCCAACTAAGTGGGAGAAATGCCAATAACAATAAAAGAAATGAAGTGAGAGGCACACAGGAAGCAACAACAACTACAAGTCACATAGAAAACATATGTGCATAATAAAATCTCAAGATAAAGGCATGAATGTATACGATATAATGTATGTTTCTTGTCCTCGCCTGCACGGGAACACCCTTCGTGCCATGAACATATGATGATATACAAATAATGGCGCGGCATCACCCTCCGTGCTTTTACTCTCATCCTCACAAGATAATGTAAATGAAATGGCACGGCATTATCCTTCGCGCATATTAAGAATGGCACGACATCACCCTTCGTGCTTTATACCTTTCCTCACATGATAATATAATTGAAATGGCACGACATCACCCTTCATGCTTTACACTCTCAAATGACACGACATCACCCTTCGTGCATTACACTCTCCCTCACATGATAATATAATTGAAATGGCACGGCATCCCCCCCTCCCCCAGTGCTTTTCGCTCTTCCTTACCAAGCACATTTATATCTCTAACAAGCAAGGTAGGAAGCATAAATAACATCAAGGAGGGTGTTTAAACGACAACACAATACAACAATTCTGATCACAAATTACCCACTAACCAGTACCAAATTCCAAAGATGTAGCAAAATCAATAAATTTCTCAAAAAATAGCCCAAGGCTCCACACAACGTACATAAGACCTCAAAACAACAACAGATATGAAAAAGTAACTCAGCATAGGACAACGCCTTCTTTAATCCAGCTTTTAATAAATATAAATTAATGCCTCATTTTAAACTTATTTAGTAATTATTTGCAGATAAAGATTCGATAGTGAATTTAATTCCACGAAAAATATCAAATCAACAAACACACAGAATTCACAATTCCAAGTAACAATAATAGCAATTATCATATAAAATACAAATTCGACAAATAAGGAATGAGGCATGACAATCCAAGGGTTTACTAAGTTCCAACAATTTATCAATTTAATACGTAAGGGCGTCTACGAATTTTAACCGATGTAATTTTCACATATAAACCCAGTACGCTCGTCACTTCGCGTACATGATTTCCAATTACACGATTTCCACATAAGACTCAATGCCTGAGGGGTAATTTCCCCCACTCAAAGTTAGACAAGATACTTACCTTTTTGAAGTTAGGCCGATATTCCAAAATAACCTTTTTGCGTGAAATGACCTCCGGACGACTCAAATCTAGCCAAATAAATTATATAACTTCATTAAAATTCATCGGAAATAATTCCGGATAATAAAACGTCGACTTAAAAATTCACATTAAAAATTCAACCAAAAGTCAACGAGGGTCCTGGCCTTCGAAACTCGACAGAATTGTCACGAAATCCGAACACCCATTCCAATACGAGTTTAGCCATACCAATTTTATCACATTCTGATAACGAATCGACCTCTACATTCTCAATTTAAAATCTATAAAATTTCTATTATTTTCAACCCAAAATACTAATTCAATGATAAAAACAACAATAGATTCGGGTAATTTAACCAAAATTGAGTTAAGAACTCTTACCCCAATGTTTCCCTTGAAAATCTCCCGAAAATCGCCTCAACAATCGCTTCAATCCGAGCTCCATAGCTCCAAATATGTTAAAATGACCGAAACCTCGAAATATAGCTTCTATCCAGGCATTTACTCTTGGCGATCGCGGAAATACTTCGCGATCGCGAAGCACAAAAGTTTCCAGATCAAATTTGCTTTTTGCAATCGCAAAGCACAAACTTCCTAACTCTTCCATACTGCCTCTAGTATAATGGTCATAACATTTTGTACAAAACTCTAAATGACAAATAGTTTGACTTTTTGAAAATTAGACATCAAGGGCTATAACTTTCATGTTTTTCTCATCTTCCAATTCCTTATAGATTTTGAGATATAAGCTTCCAAAATCATCCATGTGCAGCAGCAATTTCTTCTTCACGATTTTCAAACTCCTCCTAGACAGCCTGTAGTGTATCCATCATAACGTTTTGTACACAACTCCAAATGCCAAACGGTTTTATTTTTTGAAAACAAGACACAAAGGGCTACAACTTTTATTTTAGATCATCTCCAAATTTCTTATAGATTGCGAGATATAAGCTTCCAAAATCGGGTCAGTGCAGCAGAATTTTTCCTCTACGCGTTCGCGGAAAGGCTTATGCGATCGCAATTTACAGTGTCCAAACAGCAAAATTGCTCTTCGCGATCGCGAACGTTTGTTCGCGATCGCAATGCATACCTTCCAAAAACTAGCAACTAAAAATGACCTAGAAATGGTCTGAAACTACTCCGAAATTCACCCGAGCCCCTCGGGACACCGTCCGAACATACCAACAAGTCCCAAAACATATTATGGACCTACTCGAGGTCTCAAATCACATATAACAACATCGAAGCAGCAAATCGTACCTCAATTCAAACTTAATAAAACTAAGAAATTCCAACTTCTACATTTGATGCCGAAACCTATCAAATCAAGTCCGATTGACCTCAAATTTTGCACACAAGTCATAAATGACATAATGGACCTATTCAAATTTTCAGAATCGGCTTCCGACCCTAATATCAAAAAGTCAACTTCCCAGTCAAACTTTAAAACCTTCAATTTCTTATTTTCGCCATTTCAAGCCAAATTCAACTACGGACTTCAAAAATAATACCCAGACACACTCCTAAGTCTGAAATCAACATACGAAGCTATTGGGATCATTAAAATTTCATTGTGGAGTGGTTGACTCAAAGTCAAACTCCGGTCAACTCTTTTTGTTTAAGCTTCAAAAATAAGAATTGTTCTTTCAATTTAATCCCGAATCATCCAAACCAAACTCGACCACACACGCAAGTCATAATACACAGCACAAAGCTGCTTTAAAAGGTTATTATCTTATTGTTATTTTAAGTATTTTATTTATGTATTTTTAATTTTTGTTGATTTACTTAGTGGAATATAATGTGTTTTTGTTTAAATCTTTGTCTGTGTTAATTTTTTATTATAAACCTCTTCAAATTCAAAAAACAGCAGAAGGAAAAACATAATTGAAGAAATAATAAAAAACTTAATAACAAATGTATATTCGTATAAAATTTAAAATAAATATAAAAAACATTAAACGTTATATAAATTTTGTCCTAAAAGAGTTAAAATTAGTTATGGATAATTTTAATATGTAAAACTTTAAAACTTCCAACATATTATACTGGAATTATCTGTGATTCAAACCAGAAGAACACAACTATGTTTTTAAGGTTCACCTAATTTTCTGAATAAAACACTGGACTATTGTGATTAGATATGTGAAATCCAAAAACTCTCGATCATATAGTACTAGAGGAATCTTTTATTTAAAACCAGAAAAAATATTGTATAAAATGGTACAGACCAAAACATCACTATAATATGCTGAACTTTTCTGAATTGATATGTAAATTTCACAAACTTTCAGGATTTTATATTGAAAATATGTGTGAATCAAACAAGAAGAACACGTCTAAATTTTTAATGTTCTCCTAATGTTCTGGACTTTTGTGATTAGATATGTAAAAACAACAAACTCTCCAGCATATAGTACTAGAGGTATCTTTGTTTCAAAATCGGAAAAAATGTTGCATAAAATTGTGCAAAAAAAAAAAAAACACCAGTATAATATGCTGGAGCTTTCTGAATTGATATGTAAAACTCACAAACTTCCAGCATAATTATGGATTGATACATGTAATATTTGTGATTTTATACGTATAATATATTTTATAACATGTGTAGTGTTGTTTCTATTGTAGAATACCATACAATATGAGTATATTGTGGGTACCGGTATACTAATATTCTTTGTATATCACTCTTATTGTACACTTTGTATAACATTCTTATTGTTAAACCTGGAGAAATTAAAAAATAGCAAGATTTATAAGTGGTAATTGAAAAATAGCTACAATTTTAAAAGTAATCAAAATTTAACCACTTTTCATGTAAAGATAAATAAATCCGAATGAAAACACTGTTAAAAATTAAAAAAATATTCCAGCATAATATACTGTAATTCTAGTATAATATACTGGAACGCAGTATATTATATTGTAATTCCACTATATTATACTAGAACTTCAGTACTCCAGTATAATATACTGGACTTCCGAAAACTGGCTAGTCGGTGCTATTTTTACATTATAGTTGGTATAATTTAAACTAAACAATGCTTACTGATATAATATATGTGATGAGTTCCAGTATAATAAACTGAGTATTGGACAAAAAATATCAGTAGTCCCAATATAATGTTCAGGGTATACCTTTAAGCTTTTTATATAGGTATACTATTGGGTCTACCTATTATAGTTGTTATAATTTAAAGAAAATTGTGGATACTAGTATACTATATATGATGAGTTTCAGTATTATTAACTAAGTATTGGACAAAAATTTCATCAATTCCAGTATAATGTTCCAGGTATACTGCAGCAAAGTATTTTGTAATGGAAAAAACAAAGATTACAGTCATTTTGACTTCAAATCAAGAAATAAAGAAAATAGACAGCAGTAATATTTTGAGAAACAAGAATCCCCAGCAAATTATTCTCGATTACGGTCACTTTTTTGAATGAGCACATGCAACCTTATTGTATACAATTAATCATTCTTTTTCCTGTATTTTCTTGAATAAGGATGAACTACTGCTAAATATGTGCAATTTGTTATGTTATGCCCATATCTTTTGCAACAACGACATATTGATTCCTTCTTAATTCTGTACATGAGACATGTCGATTCTTCTATCTTCTGCCTAGCATAAATTTTACATCCGGAGGCTTAGTGATTTTTGATTTAACAGTATCTGGTCTAACCCATGTAGTTGAATCTCCTAAAAAATTTACTTGCCCTTCATATGTTTTCAACCAAAAGTCCCTTGTATAATAAACGGAGCAGAAAGCCGATTTCTTTTGATATATGGTGTCAATTGCAGCAATTGCATGTTCACAGGGTATCTCATCTAGCTGAAATTTAGAACAATCACATGTTTGATCAACAATAAATTCCATACCCCCTTCTTTGACTTTGAATTTGAGTCGATCAATGGGCAATACTCTAAATGTAAAAGCTGGTTTAATTTTGTCATTCAATGTTTTTTCTGCCCAGTTTGATATTTCACGGAAAATTCCTTCTGCTGATGTCCTTCTTTCATAGAACCATATTTGCAATTTTTCTTGTATGAAATCCATCATTGTTAAAATTGGCAATTCTCTTGCACGTCTCAAAACATTACTTATTAATCCAACAATATTTGTTGTTAGCATATCATATCGTCGTCTTGGACAATGTGAACGCGCCGATCTTCCCGGTGGTTCCTCCATTAAGTTGTCGAATGTTTTCTTATCAACAATAACTATTTGGGTCATAGAGTCATCAAATTCTGGTTAATTGCATACACTTGCAGCACATTGAAGCAGGTTTATTACGGTGTTTCTTACTCTTCTTTGCTTTAGATTCTTCTCTAAATGATATATGCAAATGCCATGGTAGCACTCAGGGAAACTTCTGCAATTCCATTTGCAATTGCCTTGTGTCGATCTAATAAGAACATTAAATCTTTACGAATGCCAATTGCTCTTCTTAATTTTCTGAAGTACCATTCCTACGACTCATTATTCTCTGAATCCGCTACCCTAAATGCTATATGGAAAAGATACTTGCAGATGTGTGGTATGACGAGCTGCATACTAATGGATATTAGCAGATGTGTGTTTCTGCTATGAATTAAAAATACTTGCAGAATAATAGGCTTGAGATTTTCGTATATTTTGCACACGAAACCAGTATATTATACTGGTAATTTTGAAAGTTTTAATGTTGCATTTTGAATCTATATTTTTCATATCAAAATGCAGTATTATATTTAATATTAATGTAGAATTTGTGGTGTCATTTGCAGTATTCACTAATGAGCTGGAATATAATGATGACAAACAATAAAAGAAATATTAAATGTTTACAAGTTTTGTTTTTACATGTTTTCTGCATCTCTCTTAATATTAGTATATGCTCTTAGGTTTTTTTGTTCCATCGTGTACAAATATGAAGGCAGCTGCTCATAATTTTCTTCTGTTGTTCCTCTTAATAAAGATATCCCTTTTTGAATAACACGTCATGCTTTTCCATAGCTAACATCTATTCCATGTGCTCTCTTCATTTCTAAGATGACATACTTAGGTTTTACTTCAATAGCTATGTCTCTTAAGTTGACAATCATGTAATCTCTTATCCCATTTGTCGCTTGTCTTTGATGTGACTTTCTAATGTCAACTGAGCATTCATGTTTTCTCTGAAATTTAACTAATTTAAAAAGTGTTGATTCCTTAATTCTTGAACCTCGAACAGTCCAACCACACTTTTCATCATTGCATATCAAATAGTATCTTGTATTACTTGATCTTTCAACATAGAACTCAAAGTGCTCCTTGATTACTGCTAAGCAAAAACATCTAATCATAGCATTTTTGTCTTGAAAAACATACCTCATTTTTACATAATCCAATAATGCATTTTCCTTTAGTATTATTGATGGGGATTCTTTTGCTTTCCTTTTTGTCCCTTTAATCGTGTGCATTGTTGAAAAGTGTTGATCTTTCACAGGAATTACACTTTCATTTTCCATTGTAATTTCGAAAATCGGCACGTGTTGCTCTTCTAGTATTTCATAAATCAGCATGTCTTGCTCATCTGGAACATATGTGGTTCCCTTTAATAATTGTTGATTATCAATGTCCATTATTGCATTACCTTGTTGTTGTTGATCTCCAGTAAAAATTTCAGAAAGTATTTCTAACATATCAACAAAAAATTCGCAGCCTTTGTAGTATGGATCATTTCTTAAAAGCATCATGCAGGAAGCAAGTTCTTTATCTTTTGTTACATATATTCCCTTGCTGTTACCTAGGTTGATATTAAGACATACTGTTGCTTCAAACTTGTTCCCGTCGAACTCTATAACTTCAAAAATCTTATTAATGAATTCGTCGAATGAAGTCCCATCATTTAAAGGCAGAAGCTTTGTTTTATGATCTAAATACTTTTAATACGGTATCCATTTTCCATCGAGAGCAATAATCAAGAAATTTATATGCATGCTGCATTTAATGTAAATAAATAATTTGATATTAGTATCCTTCCTTTTACTCAAGAAATAAGGGAAAGATTAGCCATTCACTTTTTTGTTTCTTGTGCGATGAATCAGAGTAGTTTACAGTATTATATGCTGGAGAATTTGTACTTTTCAGATTTCAAATCACAAGACCTCATAATTTTATTCAAAAAATTAGAGGACAAGTAGACATTTAGATGTATTCTTCTAGTTTGAATCACAGATATTTCCAGTATAAAATGCTATATGTTTGTGAGTTTTACATATTAATTCAGAAAGGTGCAGCATATTATACTGAAATTTTGTTCTGCACTATTTTATGCAGTATTTTTTCTGGTTTTAAATCAAAGATACCTCCAGTATTATATGTTGCATAGTTTGTAGCTTTCACACATGTAATCATAAAAGTTTAGCATTTTATTCAGGACATTAGGTGAATCTTAAAAACTTAGATGTGTTCCTCTGGTTTGAATCATAGATACTTCCAGTATAATCTGCTGGAAGTTTTTGAGTTTTACACATTAATTCAGAAAGGTCCAGCATATTATACTGGTGTATTGTTCTATACTATTTTATGCAGCATTTTTTCTAGTTTGAATCAAAGATACCTCCAATATTATATGCTGGAGTCTGTAGTTTTGACATATCTAACGACAAAATTTCAGGCTTTTATTCAGAATAGTAGGTGTTAAACATTTAGATATATCATTGGTGTTTGAATCATACATACCATATAATATTCTAGAAGTTTGTAACCCTTATATATCAATTTAGAAAGTTCCAGCATATTATACTGGATATTTTTTTTATGTACTATATGCTCAAGAGTTTGTAGTTTTAACATACAAAACTACAAACTTAGATGTGTTCAGGGCATTAGAAACTTAGATGTGTTCTTCTGCTTCAAATAACAGATACTTCCAGTATAATATATTGAAATTTTTTAAGTTTTATGTATCAATTCAAAAAGGTCCAGCATATTATACTGGTGTTTTGTTCTGCACCATTTTATGCATTATTTTTTCTAGTTTGAATCAAAGATACCTTCAATATTATATGATGTTTTAGTTTGTAGTTTTCACATATTTAATCATAAAAGTTTAGCATTTTATTTAGGACATTAGATGAACCTTAAAAACTTAGATGTGTTCTTCTGGGTTGAATGACAGATGCTCTTAATATAATCTGCTGGAAGTTTATGAGTTTTACATATTAATTCAGAAAGGTCCAACATATTATACTGGTGTTTTGTTCTATACCATTTTATGCAATATTTTTTCTAGTTTGAATTAAAGATACCTCCAATACTATATGCTGGAGCATGTAGTTTTGACATATCCAACGATAAAATTTCAACTTTAGGTGAATCTTAAACATTTAGATATATTTTTGGTGTCTGAATCATGCATACTCTCCGTATAATATTATGGTAGTTTGTAACCTTTATATATCAATTTAGAAAGTTCCAGCATATTATACTGGATATTTGGTTCTGCAATTAATTCATCTGCCATCGCTTTAACTGTGAGTTTTTTTAATGAAGTAGCTATTTTCGGTGCTCAGTGACATCATAAAGTACTGGAAATTAAATTACATTTATATATTATACAATCAAGCACATAATAAACGTTTTTCATATAAAATTTATAATAATATATAACAATGCAGATATTATTATTTACGATTTGAACTGCAAACGAGAAGAATCGTTGATTAACGCATTGAAAATAATAAGAAGATTGAAGCAGAAAATTTGAAGAATCAGAACAATAATCTTGAGAGTTTACTTGAATTTATAGATTGACGATGCGAGATTCTGCTGAAACAGAGAATGAGGTCATGTCGCGTAAATTTAATAAATAGAGTAGGGGTATTTTTATCAACAAACCGTTCCGTACTTATTTACCGGCTAAATATGATTGACTTTTGATTATGTGGCTAAATTTGATTGACCAGTGGTAAAAATGACTAGTTATAAAAAAAGCGCCACAAAAGTGCCAAAAGCCCAATCCATTTCAAGTTAATCTAACACATTCCCAGAACGGTCCATTACATTTAGCCAAGGTAAAAAAGCACGACCCAGTCTCTTTTAGTGGCTATGCACTCTATTCTCGGGAATATACTTGCTCCCTACTCCAGTGCATCTCTCTTACTATAAATTGATTAGCGCGAAGACTCGACGCTCTCCGAATTCTCTATATAAATTTTTAGTACTGAAAGACGTGTTCGATTTGATATGCTAAACTATTTGGTGAAGAATACACGTGACTGCTGATTTTATTTCATTATTCTAGAACATTCGAACTCGAATTTGTCGATCATAAATCTCAGGTCAGAGCTAATTCAATTGCTTCTTTTTATATTTTCGGTTTTTTTTAATGATATTTTGTGTTTTTTCAGCTGACATTTTTCACTATTTGTTCTCATTTGGAATGCATACGTTGAGCGAGTTATTGCATTTACTTAGCTTGAAGCAATGCAAAATGAATTTGATTTTTATGAGGTTTTTGTTTGCTTGTATGAGTGTATATTTGTGGATGATGAACTAATATATACGTTAGGTTTGATTTTGTGGAAAACTGTGTAGCTAGCTGGTTGTAGAAACTGAATTTTGAGGATAAGAGGAAGGACTATGATAATGGAATTTGTAGATTGGGACAGAGGCGGATAGGTTTCGCCTTCGGGATTCTACCATAACTCTACCCCAACTCATTTGATTTAACGGTTCGAAATAAATTATTTGCACTTATTTACTGAATCTTTTAACACATACAGAGTCCGAGCCAAAGCTTCTGGGCTCGGATGAACTTGTAACTAACACGCGACATCTTTCTCTGGATTGGGATGAGTGCTTTAGACGTCGTGAAGTTATTAGGACATGCGGAAGAAGGAACAGTGTGGATATGTATACATTTATGCATGGACAAGTGGCGGCTATGTCAGGTGTGATTTTGTGGAAAACTGTGTAATGAGGTGGTTGTAGATACTGAATTTTGGGGATAATGAGGAAGGAAGATGGTACTGAAAATGTTTTGCTAGTACTATTTTTTGTAGATTGGATGAGTATTATAAGCACTGCGAAGGTCTTTGGAGCTGCAGAAGAAGGAAGAGTGGATACTCAAGGGTGTGGTCTAGTGGTCACTGAAGTGTGTGGAGAACCACGAGGTCTTATGGTCAAATCCCAGTGGAGACAAAAAATACTAGGTGATTTCTTCTCATCTGCCCAATCTTAGTAAGCAGAGCTACGTAGTACTTGTGCTAGTGGGACTCATAAGAGATAACGGGAATACGGTGGAATGGTCGAGGGGTAGCGCAAGCTGGCCCGAACACCTCTATCATCAGAAAAGAAAAAAATGAAGGAAGATCGTGGATATGTGATTCAACGAGCAGGGGATTTGGCATTTTAGTTTGCTGCTTGGACTGACTTTCTTTTTGTGGCAGGCAAAGAGTGTTTATTGCAACAAACTGCAGTCATTGTTATTTATCCACATAAAAATGAATGTGATTGTTGTTTATCATCTGAAGCTAGAGCATTCATGTTGCAGTAAGGACTGTCTGCTCCAGTTTTATTGTTTTGCAAATTGCATTCAATAATGTAAAGATATTACAACTGAAAGTTGAAATTGGGAAGAGAAAGTGAAGTTTTGGGGTGAATTGAATGGCAGCATGACTTTGAAATACAGATACATGACAGTTACTAATAACTGTAGTAAATTGGTATACATATTGACACTGACTCCTCATTCAATTCCATTAACTATGAATCCTTTTTTTTCCTGGCTTGCGATGAGGTGGTTGTAATGAGGAAAGAAGATAATAAAATTGGACTAATTCACTTGCTTTTTAATTAGTTGATCAAAAAAAAAAATCTGTTAAGTAAAATGTTTATATGATCCCATATCTTTAGTGAATTATGGTCTTTTATTAGTATAATAATGTGTTCTATTAAACAGGCTGGTTTTAGGCGAGGAATTTCTGGAATATGTTACATTAGCTGTATGCAAAGAAGAACTTTTTGCTAATGGCTTCAAGAGCAATATTGAGAAGGAAGAGGAATCTCTTTGATTCTACTGTGAGACCTCATACTTTCATTCGAGGTTTTTCGAGCTATGAGAACTGTGGATCATCTAAGGCTTCTAATTCTTGGGATTGGTGCTCTACAGTAACTCATCAACCTCAAAATGCAGATAACAAAAAGGAAAGAAAGTCCAATCCATTAACCGAAAATGAGTTACTAAAAGTATGGGGAAAACGTGTCCTATCCAACTCATCTGAAATTCCAGCGTTGGGTCTGAGAGTAGGAAGATATGGGTTTCTTTCTCCTTTGGGGACCAGGTGGATAACAGACCAACAACGTTATTCGACAGCTGCAGCAGGTCAACCTGATTTCGGTAAAGGAAATGATAAGGATGAAGAACCAACTGTTAGAAAGAAAGAAGCTTCACCAGAAGAATGTGATGAAGCAGTTGAAGATTTAACCATGGCTAAAGCCAAAGCAAAAGCAAAACAGCTGCAAGATTCACAGAATGGTATTCAACCTATACTTAAGAAAATTTGGGCTGTGCTATTAGGGATTGGTCCTGCTTTGAGAGCTGTTGCTTCAATGAGCAGGTTGAAAATATATTCTATTCCTGTATAACAGTGATAGTGTTCTATACCTATGTATTAAGTCACTTTTTCCACTTATTCCAGGGAAGATTGGGCAAAAAAGATGCGACATTGGAAGGATGAGTTTAAGTCAACAATGCAACACTATTGGTTGGGCACCAAACTGCTTTGGGCTGATGTTAGGATATGTTCAAGGCTGTTGTTGAAGACAGCCAATGGGAAGAGTCTTTCCAGGAGGGAAAGGCAACAACTAACACGGACAACAGCTGATATTTTTAGGCTGGTTCCTGTTGCTGTGTTTATTATTGTTCCATTTATGGAGTTCTTGTTGCCGGTATTCCTGGCAATGTTTCCCAACATGCTGCCGTCAACCTTCCAAGATAAGATGAAAGAAGAGGCAAGATTTGGTGCCAATTGTTCCAGCGGCTATTTTCTTTTGTGCTAAAACTTGATTGCTGCTCATTCTCTTTCTCTATTTCTGAAATAATTTTTTATTTGAAACAGGAAAAGAATGATTTGGTTTCTTTCCTATTCCCTCCAGAGAAAAATACCCTCTGTTATGGCCTGACTTTCCCTTTGATTAGTCATCTGAGGACATGATTAGCGTTTCCTTTTAATGATAAGCTCCTTTAGTCACTTAATTTGAAGGATATCTTGGAGGTAATGATAAGCTTCAAAAAAAACTTTTCCCCAGCTACCCCGTGCTTCCCCCTTTTAAGTAGTGTAGATGCTCCATGATGGCTGAGCTCTTGGTCTCTGTGGCAGCTTAAGGATTGAAAGACATGGAGTACTTTACTTCATAAGTTGCATGTGCTGTTTGTCAAGATTGCTATCCTTGACAAATTCAATTATAAGAGTTATAGGCTTTTTATAATCCATATCTCCTGGAGTTAAGTCAGTTCTCAAGATAATGAGTCCTTGGATATAGTAGTGGAAAAAAAGCTCTGTGGTAAAACAGTTGGGAGAAAGCATTATATCCTGTTTGGCTCTTTAACATATCAGTGGATTGGTGTTGGGGGCAAAGCTTTTCATTTGGTTATTGTAGCACTTTAATATGGAGCCTTCTGTGCTTGATATAGTTAAATCTGCTGCAGGTTGTATTATACCTTGGAGACTGTCATATATGTTCTTTGTTATACTTTTAGGGTATTTCTGATCTCTTTTTCTCCAAGGAAATGCTTGGAAAAGCCTAAATTCTGTTTCAATTATGATATTATCTTTCTAATGTTGTAGAGATTGTCTTGACTTTACAAGTCAACTAATTTAAGTTACTGACCCC
>MCJB01004814.1:102096-114451 GCA_002018475.1 Nicotiana obtusifolia
AAACCAAATCATTCTTTTCCTGTTTCAAATAAAAAATTATTTCAGAAATAGAGAAAGACAACCACCAAAAAAAAAAAAAAAAAGAAACAAAAGAAAGAAGGGAAAAAAGAGAGGAGAACACTCATTTCTATTCACAAGGTTTGATAACCTTATGCAAATATCCAAAGTTTATCCTCCTAGTGGAAGCACCAGCATTACACATTGGTGGGCTTGGTGATTGTTGCCCTGTTGTATTATTCGCCTCGCTATGAAGAATATGAGCATTTCCTTGAAAGCTGAGGAACATCCGCTACGATGCCATGATTGCAACTTCTATTTAGTTAGCTTCTGTTTGTTAGACTTGTATATACTTATGTCTGCTGATGGAAGTGTGCAACAGGGACAATGCAGTTAGTAGGTGTTTGGACAATATTTGATTGAAGTTGAAAAACGATGTGCCATGTTGAAATTAAAAAATGAGTTTTGAAAGTTGTTTAGTGTCTACTAACAATGGGTGTCTCTGGTCGGTCGGATGTGATTTTGTAGGACTTTTATTCCACTAAACTCTGAGTACGCACATCCTTATAGTATTTCAATTGCTCAAATTCAGGAGGCTCTGAAAAGGAAGCTGAATGCTAGGATTGAATATGCAAAGTTTCTACAAGAAACAGTCAAAGAGATGGCAAAGGAAGTTAAAAACTCACGAAGCGGAGAACTAAAGAATACAGCAGAGGATCTTGATGAATTTATGAATAAGGTAAAATATTTATTTGTCACTTCTTTTTTTGGGGTTTCCTTTCATTTGTATTTTCTGCCTTTGCCGAATCTTTCCCCCTCCTTTTCATATCTAATTACTGTAGATGTTTATATGACAATTGATTAGGTCAGAAGGGGTGCTAGTGTATCTAATGAAGAAATTTTAGGATTTGCCAAGCTGTTTAATGATGAGCTCACTTTGGATAATATCAGCAGGTTTCTGCCTAATCACACTTTCTT
This sequence comes from Nicotiana obtusifolia, assembly GCA_002018475.1. Lineage (NCBI taxonomy): Eukaryota > Viridiplantae > Streptophyta > Magnoliopsida > Solanales > Solanaceae > Nicotiana > Nicotiana obtusifolia. The sequence continues at coordinate 103,072 of MCJB01004814.1, forward strand.
GGTTTAATTATTACTATATGGAAATTTCTTGCATATATTGCTGGTGGTTAAAATATTGAAGTGCAATTGATATTCGTCAAATGCAGACCGAGGTTGGTGAATATGTGCAAATATATGGGTATCAACCCCTTTGGAACTGATGCATATTTGCGATTCATGCTTCGAAAGAGGCTCCAAAAGTAAGTCTCGTTATTTTTAATTTTGAGTTAAGTTGTGTCTAATAGTTTATATATCCGTTTCTCTCCAGTTGTGCTCTTTTTCCCTTCTTCAACAAATATTTAGTCCGCTTATCTGTATTATCTTTTTAATTTTGAATAAGTCGAGCCTAAGTGGTTCATCTGTGTCTTCTTCCTTCAATTGTTATTTAAAGTAAACTGGTCTTCGCTATTATGGTTCTTCATTTTGAGTGGACTTGTGTCTAATATTTTATATATCCTTTTCTATCCAAATTATGTTCTATTTTTCCTTTTACAAATATTTAATCAGTTGATCTCTATTTTCCTTCCAAATTTTGAATAACTCGGCGCTAAACGGTTCATTTACCTTTCCCTCCTTCGATTGTGCCTTTTTTTTCTTTAAAATAAACTGGTCTTCATTATTATGGTTAGTTTGTCTAAGAACTGATTTTCATTCCTATGGTCATATCATATCTCATTTCCAGCTACAACAACCTCGTACCAAACTAGATAATCAGGTGGTCTTGTTTGTTTGACTTTTTCTTGGGGAATTGCTGGGCTGGTTGGATACAGGGAATCAGTAAAAAAGGCATAAGGACTGACAGAAGTCTAAAAAATGGAGGCCATAGTGAGAACAGTCCAGTGTTGTAAATAGCGCTCGCCTTAGCGCTAATAGCGTGAGGCGATGCGAAGCGAAGCGGAGGCTTAATGCTATTTTCATCTGAGGTGTAGCGTTTTCTGAAAAGCGGCAGCGAGGCGACGAAGCGGCGCAACTAGGCGTGGAGGCGACAGAAGCTGTCGCTTTTTAAAACCAAAAAAATAAAAAAAAATAACAAGAGACTTAAATAAAACATTAGGGTTTTCTTCTCTTCAAACCACTTCTTCCTCTTTCACCAGTCAGTACAGCCGCAACTCTTCTTCGAGTTTCAGGTACTGATTTCTCTTCTTTCTTTCTTTTTCTTTTTCCGGCAGTAAGCCCTCTGTTTTCCCGCGTCTTTTTCAGGCAGTAAGTCCTCTCTTCTTTCTTCTTTCTTATCTTGTTCTTCTTCCGGCAGTAAATCTTCTTTGTTCTTCTTCTTTCTGGTAGGAACTGATTTCCGGCATAACAGTTCTTTCTTTCTTTTCTCTCACCTATGTTTTCTCTCTTTTCTACTCGTCTTTCTTCTTTTGTTTCTCTTTTATTCTATTTTTTCAGTTTTTGTATACAAGTAATTGCATATTAACTTCTCGCTATAATTACAATTACAATTAACTGTTCTTTTCTCTCTTTAATTACAATTAATTTCTCTCTTAGACAGTATATTCAATGAAATACTTGCTAATATGTTGTTATTATTGAGTTTTTGGTTATTTATATATGCAAATTTAATATTTTTATTTTTTTGTAATAATTGGCGCTTCACTGCAAAAAGGCGAGCACTTCGCTTCTCGCCTCAGTGAAGCGGGCACTCGTCGCTTTTTGTCGCGTCTCGCTATTCAAAACACTGGAACAGTCCAGCAAATCTATTCAGAGCATGCAAGACCTGTGATGTGCAGGCAATTTGTATCCTCTCACAATAAAAGCTTATCTTTCTGTTACTTTGTTCTTAGTAGATTACCTCTAGATCTTGGTGGTTACATCTTCATTTGGGAGATGACTTGTTGCTTTTGTTGATGCATGTGTTGTAGAAGCAAATTTTTCCCCTCATTTAACAAAACTTTGCTGCTTTTGGCAGGATCAAGAATGATGACAAGATGATTAAAGCAGAGGGCGTAGAGTCCCTTTCGGAGGATGAGCTCCGTCAAGCCTGTCGAGAACGAGGCTTACTTGGATTACTTTCAGTAGAAGAAATGCGGCAGCAGGTATGCTTTGATCTTTTGTTAGTCTTGTTTAAATTATTGACTCGAACAAATTAACTACTTTTGTCTCAAAATTTGGTGTCTTTACGCCTTTTCTTGTTCTCAATGGTTTACACCTTATTTCTGCATCTTTTGGTACTATATTTTGTGAGTCTGGTGTATCCTGCAGAAACTGCTGGATATAGTCATGCTAGTTAGATTTTGTCGTCAATATAGTCATTTGAAACAACTTAATGGGAAACCTGATGTTTTTTCTATTGCTTTTGGAGTCCTCTTTGGCTTTGGGGATTTTCAGTTGAAAAGTATTTATCCAGAGAATTGTGCATTATTTTGAGTGGTCTATACGACTCTATCCCTAATTTTCTTTTTGATATAGGTAAATACTTTATTGAAATGTTGGGCAAGTAAAACCTCATTACAAGATGTATACAAAAAGTAAAGAAACCTATGTCAAAAGTCAAAACCTGGTTCTCAACAAAGAGCCTCTTGTCATCGATACTGACTAGAGTACGACATGTGCTCCAGAACTTCACAGAAAAACGAAATGTTTCACCCAATTATTCTTCTGCTCTTGAACTTCCACCTAGTAGGTACTAGGCACAATAGCATGTCTTTTGCTGCCCTAGCATCATTCATTGATTTCCAAACATGTTCCACTCTGAACTCCGTATCCTCTGTGCAGTTTGACAGTGACACAACGAATGGTTGACTTCCTCCTCTCACTGTCTGATACACATGAAACACCAACTGAGACATATTATCTTTCTTTTAGTCTAATTCTCTGATGTAAGAATGGATCCCATGTAGCTATCAAAGCAAAGGACATTTTCTTGTTCCTTTTGACCATATTGACCAGTGGGGGAAATCTTTCTTCTCTCTTAAGACTCCATCCTTGTGCCCTTCCCAAATCCACTTGTTTCTTTCTCTATTTGAAGATGATACATTTTGCTTATATAGTAGTCCAAGCAATTCAGCTCCTTCATCTCCCAATCTTGTAGATCCTTCGGATATTCACGTCCTATAGAATCCTGGGCCCTGTTCTTTGTGTATCTAGTCAATTGCTGCTATTTGCTGGCTGGATATGCAGTGCTTAGTATTCCCCTAAATCTTTTACCAGCCTTAGCTTTGCAGCCAGCTTTGGTTACAATGTTCTCCTTCCTTTCAGCTGCCTGTAATAGCGACTGGATTTTGCATCAATAGGTTCACATAATCTCTTTTATGGGATCTAAGGTTTTTTAGAAAATGCTAACCAGGCTGGTATTTCTGTTACAGTTCTTTTTGATTGTGAAAATATGTCCCTTGTGCCTAACTCAAGACCATATAAGGAGACACAACCTATTCCCTCAATCAATGCGGGATGTTAGAGTGGGTTAGAGTCCCACACTAGTTGAGGGAATGGGTTATGGCCTCTTTTCTTGGGCGATCCTCACCTCTTGAGCTAGCTTTTGGAATTGCGTTATGCCCAATGTCCAATTTCTTATTATGGTATCAGAGTCAGACCCATCCCAATTGTTTGTTTATCTTATGTTGGGTCCCATATGTATTGTTCACGCTCCAATTGTTGGGTCTGGACATGTGGGGGCGTAAGAGTGGGTTAGAGTCCCAAAGAAGAGACTTTTGAAACATGTGGTTCGAAAAGCTTAAGGGGCAAAAGCTTTGTGGGGCCATAACATTTGTGTGGTTATAAAAACCTCTCATTAAAGGTAAAGTAGGATGAAAAGTTCAAAGTTAAATTGTTTTCAAATATAGAAATGTGTCTTTTTTTGGAACGGACTAATAAGGAAAGTGTGTCATTTAAATAAACAGAGGGAGTAATTTTTATTGATGTTTGGGCAAGAAATAACCTTTATACTAGAAATATACCAAAAAGTAGACCTACAAAAATATATGGTTTTCTACGAACATCACTCAGTCTTCTATCCATAAAGAAACGTCAGGGTACACAAAAGAAAAAGGAATAAGAGAATACTCCTCACTTGTACCAAATTCATCTCTACACCCTCTGAAGCTCTCTTATTTCTCTCTCCAGACGACTTATGTAAATGTTAGTGGAGCAACTTTCCACGCCCCGTGTCTTCTCTTTCTTCTACCATAATTCCAGCTGAACATTAGCTCTTTGCACAATATTTGGCATCACCCAAAGTATTCCAAACCATCTCAGGAGCAGCCTCGAAGCTGGACAGTGTAAGAAAATGCGCTAAGTACATCAAAATATGGTATGCAAGGATCAGTTGCCTTCGGATGGAGTATATGACGGAACAAATAATCTGAGCAGGGAAGAACAATATGTGGACTTGCTTCTGTTTCACTCTTTTTTATTTTTAGAAGGAGTATTTAGAGCGGTCTAAATATCATTAACATGCAACTAGATGTGAAGTAGTTGAAAAAAATGAAAACAATGGCGCAAGCTGGTATTTATTGTAATGTGTTTGCACATCAGTTGAAGCACAACACACTGCACTTATTCTCATTCTCCATTGCAACAAATTCAAATCTTGCTTGTGTATTTCAATATATTGACTTCAGTATGAAAGTGCAAAAGACTTATCTTTGATTCTTGGATGCTAATATCTTTGCAGTTGCGAGATTGGCTGGACTTATCGCTTAATCATTCAGTACCATCTTCTTTGTTAATCCTTTCTAGGTAATTCCATTCCCTGTTTTTAGGATCTTGTGATTTAGACTATCAACTGAGCATGTTTCCATGTTATTTTATTCTCGTCAGAGCCTTCACTGTATCAGGCAAAGTAAAACCAGAGGAAGCTGTTCAAGCTACACTTTCATCACTGCCAGATGAGGTGGTGGACACTGTTCAAGTTACATCTATGCCATCTGAAGATTCTCTTGCTGAAAGGAAGAGAAAGCTTGAGTTCTTAGAAATGGAAGAAGAGCTCATCAAGGTAAAATCTTGTTTTTGAATTTTACGGGTCATGAAACCTCATTATAAATTTAAACTATTGGGAAGAATTCATATTGTTCAAGTTTAGAATACTGTTTCCAGATTCATTAGCAATATTTGAAAGACAAATTGTATTTTCAGTTTTTATTACTTTACTCCAAACTGAATGTCCTTGGTTAGTGAGTTAGAGAAAATGTACATTTTTCTGATAAGACAGTTCTATAGTGCTGCACTCCACAAATAAATTACATAGGATTTTCCTAAAAAATATTCTCAGTTTAACCTTTTCATTTCCGTTTTGTTAAGAGAGAAGTTAAGCAGTTGGCTCAATGTTTGACATCACTGTTATTTACAATTATGTTATTGAAAACTTAAGATAGACTTGCGACCGGGAGGATAATACAAAATCCTCTTTCACTTGCTTGATACACTTGCTAATCTTTCCTTAACCCAATTCATGTCCAATTCCTTCTTCGAGCATGTTTTTTGCCTTTTGGGTGCAAACTTTTAAATGTACATATTACAGTGTCAGCTTTCAAATGTTATAATTATGTGATGTTGATTGAAGATCACTGTTGACCATTTTAAAACTTACCTCTGATTTCGTAGCGTTGGTAGTATAAGTATCTTTGTGGAAGGAAAGAACTTTGTACATTTTGAGGAATAGCCTCTCATTCCTAGTCTCTTTATGGTGCACCCATAGAGTTACAGTGTGTATAGAAGATTGCATGTCGTTCATAGAGATTCATATTATGCTGTAATTCTCTACCTTTCAGTATACTGCTTGTATACATGTGATTTTTCTATTATTAATGAAATTATTTGCCTTATAACTACTGTGTGTAGACTACTAATTCTGAAGTCGTTGCTTTTAGGAGGAGGAAGAGGAAGAAGAAGAAGAGCAGGCTAAGATGAAAGAAAAGCAGAAGGATGTAGCTTTGGAAGAGATGACTCTTGCAACAGCTAAAGAAGCAGAAGAACTAAAGAAAACCAAAACTTTGGATCAACAAGAGCAGCTTTGTGAGCTTAGTCGTGCATTGGCTGTTTTAGCATCGGCGTCAGTAAGTATTAGGATGGAGTTTTTCTTTTGTAAAATGGATCTTTGCTGATCATGTTCTTGTTGCTTATTCTTTCAGTCTGTAAGCCTGGAGCGTCATGAGTTTTTGAGACTTGTCAAGAAAGAGGTAACATATCATTGCTTGAGCTATTACCATTTTGAAATATTGTAACATGCCTGATAAGGAATTTAAGCAACAGCGAACTGTCTTTCTAGATTTCATGCTAGATCTAGTTAATTCAGTTCTTTGTTTCCTGTTTGTTGTTTTGTTTAAAGAAACTAAACTGGAGAACCTGCTTTTTGAAGTCAGATTATTTGGTTTATCATTATTTAAATAATATGAATGACCTTCCATTACTTACTCTTTCCGGTTTGAAAGGGTTGTTGCATTGTCTATTAGTTCAAGAGTGCTAAAAATTGAACTTTGTATAATTTCCTTTTGAGAAGTTAAATTGCAATAAGCTTATTGTGGCTGTGGTTCTAATGGGAGTCGTATGAGTTTCTCCTGATTTCCAATAGCTTAGTGATTCTGATGAAGTTTTTGGAATGTTCATCAATGGGACTTGAATTGTCCCTCTGATATCTGATACAAATCTTATGCTTGGTTCAATATCTCCTACCGGTAATATGTTAGCCATTAATGATATTATGATTATACTGGGCATTTTGTAAAGAGCTCTTGTAATAACATCTGTTAGTCATCGGCATTATGTGAGGCTATTAGTACCTTTTAAAGTATTATGTAGCCATACCTGGTGGTGGTGCACTCTAAATTTATTGCGTTTTGTTATTTTGATCTTTCAGCATAAGCCATCTTATTTATGTCTCTATTGGTTTCCTTCTTTCAATTACTCAATGCACCTTGTTTATGGATAATTATCTGTTCTAGGCTTCTAACTGGGGCATGTTCAGTGTGATAGATTACAAACCTTAAAAGAGCACACTAGGCAGGTTTCGGAGAGTAGAATTTAATTGGGTATGTGTTCGGGTACCCAACCTGCTTGCTTTGCTGTTCTTTTAGGTCTACTGCAGTAGTTAATAAAATTTATATTATTTAAAGACAAATGTGGTACCACCGTAAGAAGTAAGGAGTAAGGAGGATGGAGGATGGTTGGGAAACTTTAGAACTTTCATATGTGACACTTTGTTTATTCCTTGACTGGTTTCAGTCACATTGTCCTCTTGCAATCATATTCCTACTTGTTTTTCTACTGTGACTATAAATTCTTTTGGCAGCATCGTGCATATGTATGCTAATACAATGGAAACACTACAAATTCAACGATGAACCTATTTTTGTTTTGATAATTGCAGATAGAGTTGTACAATAGCATGGTGGATAAAGGGGGACCTGAAGGTGAAGAAGAAGCCCGAAAGGCATATAAAGCTGCTAGGGAGGAAGACACTGACCACAATAAAGAACGGACTGTGGACGATAAAGTTTCATCAGCACTTATTAACAGGGTAAAGCTGATTATCCTAGGAATATTTAGCTAGGGCTTTAAAATTGCACCAATTCTTGATTTCTTTTTTGCATTGTAGTTGCAAGATTATTCATGAAAACTCATATACCTCCTGTAATTACCACTCAACAGGTTGATGTAATGCTCCAAAAACTTGAAAAGGAAATTGATGATGTAGATGCCAAGATTGGTAATCGTTGGCGGTTATTGGATAGGTATGTATATAGAAGCTAGTTATATGGGCTACAAATTGCGCTAGAGGTACTATCTAAAAATTTAAAAAGAGGCAGCAGTTCTACTTTATCAAAAAATAAGAGAAAAAAGAGAAGGAAAAAAAAGAGAGAGAAAGTTCTATCTTATCAAAAATAGAAAAAAAGAATAAGAGGCAGTTCTAAACAATCTGAACAGTCTCTATTTTTCACTGAGTTTAATGAACTACTACAGCCACTGCTCAATGTAAAAGAGATAATAACAAGTTTGCAAGTGAATATTGTGGTTTTATATCCAATATATATATGTTCTGTCAGCTTGTTCATTTGAAGTAATTTCAGCATTATCACCTGTGAGCCATCAATTTACTGTTTTCATGTACATGTTTTATATCATGAGGAAAGCTTGGGGTTGGAGTTCTCATTAGCCACTGATAGTGGTTCTGGTAGATAATGTATTGTATGGAGTGTCTTTCGTTTCAGAAAATCCTGGCATCAGGTGCAAATGTCAGATGAGTTTAATTTGGTGTATGTCAATGCACCTGTGCATCCTGTATCTTTGGTTAATGTAGAAATTGGTATCCTTCTCCTTTGTGATCGGGCTAAAACTAAAATCTTTGTATTTCATAATAGGATTACTTGTTTCTCTAGCTGAACTATCAACCATATAAAAAAGAAAAAGTTTCCTCCACGGAGAAATCTTGTTTATTGTTTCTCCTATATTACTTTCTGCTGCTTTTAGTTTCTACTTGGAAGTTAATTGGAGAATGAAGGTAACTCTTTTGCGTCTTGTGGCAGGGATTATGATGGGAAAGTCACTCCAGAGGAGGTGGCATCTGCTGCTGCATACCTCAAGGATACATTGGCTAAGGAGGGCATTCAGGAGCTCATAGCCAACCTTTCCAAGGACAGAGGTTAGACATGAGTAGTTCTTTGATAATTTTTGTTTCCATCTGTCATAAAGTTTTTTTTTTTCAACTTTACAACTGTACCTCCCAATGTCTGATGTATTTTTGTGGACCTAGGGGGAATAAAAAAGATAACCTAGGGTAAGAAATTCAATAAGATTTGGATTGACATTTTGACGTTGGTGATTGCTTGCAGCTTGATGAAACAAAAGAGATATCTTGTTGCTGTACTTATCAAATAAAAAATAATAATAATAAGGAAAAAAACAAAGGAGATAACTTGTTGCCGTGAGTGTAGTTTAATAGGGTTTCCAGAATATTTTTTTTAGATGCAACTATATTTGAGATTGAGAAGGCATTTAAGGACGATGATAAAATAAAATGGCTCAACTATTATAGGTTACAGTGGAAAAGCAAGAATGATGTTTATAATCTGACATCAAATTTTTGTCCCCCTTTTGTCCAAGAAGGATGGTATAGCTTGCTCAGTTTGTCAAACTAGTTAATATTTGGGTTGGCTGTGGCATTGGTCATTCATACTGCAGAAGGGAAAATTTTGTGTAAAAACTATACAGAAGTGCATAATCATGTGGTTCAAGATCAAATTTTATTTAGAGGACAAGTTTTTTGACTCTTCAAAATAGTAACTGTATCGCATAAAATGGGATAGAAGGAGTATTAACTAGTGTCGATTTATCCCCCACCCCCCCCAAAAAAAAAACAAATGTTGTCACATTATAGAGCCCATCAATAGCAGTTAGCAAATTTAACTCTAGATTCTCTTCTCTATTCATCAGTAGTTAGTAATGGTTAACTGGGATCTCTGACTATTATAAAACCTCTATGATAATGATTTGCGGTGGAACAATCCATATTGTGTAACCTGCCTTATGTTCGAGCTTGGATGGGTTGGGTTATTAATAAAATAGTTGATGGATCATACTGGGTTGAACCCAAAAGGGACCATGGAAATTTTGGATAATCGATTCAAACAATGTAACCTGACAGGTTAAAATCCAAGCCAGACCCGGCGTTTTTTTTTGGATAATGTACATAATTTTATTAATGTAGGTCAAACTCCGTATACAAGCTGTATGCCAAAGTTATATAACTTTACCCTTTTACTTCTTTCTCTTTTGCTTCTTTTCTCCAAAACTAAGTTGAATTTGCTTCTCTTTTTGGCTCCTGCCAAAGGCAAATCCTCTACAGGATTGGCAACTCAAAAACGAAATATTTTTCTCTGGTCCTATGATCCCCTGAAGAGTCACTTGTAAAAGTCTGGTGTGCTTATTCTTTTGTTATTAAAAAAATATTTCTCGCAGATAAAGTTATATACAATACTTTTTCATTAGTAATCTGCCTTTATTGTTATATAGTGCTTGTTGTTTTCTTCAAGTCTACATATAATTTTTAGCAAACGCTAAACAGTCCGATCTTTCAGCTTTTCTCTTAATCCCACCCATATTAATTTGATATGGAAAGAGTCGATGGTAGAATCTTTTATTATGAAAAATCAAGTATTCATAAGTATTTTCATCATAAAGAGATTGATGTAACACTATTAAGTTGTAGTCTATTTCTTTTTATATGCTTCAACTTGTTGTCTATACATGTTTCTATCATATTTTAACCACTTATATTAAAGAAAATATATGTTTAAAAAACTGAACGTTTGAAAATTTATTTCAACAAGATAAACATTATTATTGTACAGATCACAAATAAAATGGGCATATCAATTGGAAATAGATTGGAGAATGATTCACTCAATCAGTTAACTAAATACATACACAAAATCATTGCCAGCTTTCACATTCTCTTTCAAAAAGAAAAACAAAAAAGGAGGGTAAGTTAGGTCATATTGAGAAAGTTGTGCTTCAACCCATTATTAAGCCATCTTGACTCAACCCATATAAACCCAAATAACCGTTGGCTTGGTGGTTTATGACCCGTTTTGACCTACCCAAGTTTAAGTCAACCCGCACATTTGATTCCTCCAATCATAGATATTGAACAATAAATGGTCATGAACTAAAGCCGCGAGAGAAGGAGATTCCAAGAGTCTGGATGTTCTATCAATTTTAAAGGTAGAAGTTGACTTTAAATAGCAGTTCAATTGAAGGAAGGGTATTCTCCAGTTAGTCTCAAACTTTAAGTTTAGTTTCTTGGCTTGGATGGAGTAACACGATTATTTTTTGTTCTGTGACTTCCAATTATACATGACCAAGCTTCAACTATATCTGGAGATTTAAAGTTAATTTGACTTGCCTATTATAGTGGTAGTAGTAGAACAAATTTAAGTGATTGATTGTTGAATTAGATCTGGTAAGCATCACGCCAAGGCTTGGTTTGAATTTTGAAGTGAAATGTTTAAAAATATTGCTGTGTAATTTTAGAAATGTCAAATGTCTCAGAATAGAAGATGTTGCACATAAATTGGGACAGAGAGTGCTATATTATTGTCTATGATCCATATCCTTAATAATATCATTTTTTCCCTCTTTTATATTAACTATTAGTTGGTATATATTGTAACAGAAGGGAAAATCCTCGTCCAAGATCTGGTTAAGTTAGCCAGTGAAATAGAAGATGCTGAAGAGGAAACAACAGAAGAGGAAAAGGCTCAAAAGTAAGACCAATACAACAGTAATTTTGATCCATTTAGTGCTATTCATTTAGTCTCCAACCTTTCAGTTTATACTAATATGCTCCTTATTGGGTGCTTGTAGTTGAATTTGGGTGATTAATAAAACAGTTCAGATCCAATTCCCAAAAACTAAAATGTGTATGGATATGACTGTGCCTAAATATCTCCCTCTTAACCCCCCC
>MCJB01004814.1:114496-155031 GCA_002018475.1 Nicotiana obtusifolia
AAAAAAAAAAAAAAAAAAGGCCGTTATAGTTTTTGTATGTCTACGGTGGAAAATATAGCGGTATGATTTATTAGCGGAGTAATTTGAAAATTTGGGGTTGCAATCATGCGATGAGTTTGATTATGGTTCGTTTGTTTTTCTAAGGAACTTGTCTCATAGATATCGAATATGGTAACCGAAAAAAGTTCTCAATTTTGAAAATCATACACTTCACTTTGCATGAATCAAGCCTGTGACATTATTGATCTTACAATTGTCATCCATGATCTTGCTGGACATTTCAGCTATAACAAGTCGCTGGCTCAGATCTTTATGACAAAATCTGGTTTTGATTTTTATTATGAGATAAGGAGATTTATTTGTACATTAGCTAACTAACTTGTTTTTCTCGTAAAAAATATTTTTTCTTTCAATTGAAATGTCAATCTTTTTAATCATATCACATACATAAAATTTATTCTCCTATAAGTGAAAAACTTTTATGAATACTTATTGTACTAGAAGTACATGTATTATAGAATCCATACGTATACACATAATATAAATTTTTGTGTTGAATCAAGCTACGATCATTTTGGGATAGGTAGCACAATCCTTTACCCTACCCTCATAAGGTTTCTTATATTTTGCAACTCTTCTCTTGATATCTCCAATCAATTCAACTCAAGACAATTTGATGCTCCAAACAGTTTAATAATGTGAATTTTACCTTTCTATATACTATTTCAAACCCTATTGCCCTCCCAACTTAAGTTTTAATTTAATTACATAGGCATATAAAATTTATCAATTATGTACATTTTAGAAATTTAACGAGTATCAATTAACTTCTAAAATCTCTTTAACGTACATATCTTACTCTGCCCACGTTTCTCTCTCCATACCCCTCCCCCCCTTCCCTCCACCTCACGATTATGTATTCTCTCCCTCCATTAACGCTCTCTTCCATATTTCTTCAAAAATCTTTTATAATCACTCTCAATGTTTCTTAATTCTCTCTTTAAATTCTACGTTTCCTTCCCTTACAATGAAGAAGAAAAGAGTTTTGAAGAATAGCCCTAAAAAATTCAATGCTGGTGATATTTCTACTTTTGATTTGGGTGTTTTGTCACTGGATTCACCCAAAGAAGTAGTGAAATCGGCACATGTAAAACCAGAGACAAAGCCCAAGCTTTCCCCTCGTGAAGCTAGGACAGAAGCTCGAACAAAACTCAAGCATGACAAGAATGCTGGTGAAGCTTCGACATCTGCTAAATCAGTAAACCGGAAGGGCAAAGACATTGCTCGTGATGATGATTTTGTCGTAGAAGAAGTTATCCCAAGACCTACAAAAAAATTAAAGTTTCTCCAACTGTCAAACCTTCAAAAAAGAAGAAAGTTCAAAAATCACCTAAAGTTATACCCCAACAATCATTGGAGAAGGTAAAATTTTAGTAGTTACAATTTTGGTTTTCTTTTTTACAGTTACAAAACCTGTTCTCAGTCTCATGACTATACATACTTTTTGTTTTTTTTGTATTTGTAGAAATTTTGTCTACATTGTGTATATTTGTTCTTGGTTATCAACTTTTTTACATTTTTCTCGAAATTGTAGATTTCTTCTATATTGTTCGAAAATATTTTGTTAGGGAATATACTACATAATTTAGTTGGGTTTATTGGTTATTATTTGCTCTATTTTGTAGATGTTAGTTTCATTTTCTATAAACAAATTACATATATTATGTATAGTTGTTACTTTCTAATTTCTTGCTATAAACATAATTTGCAGCTTCAATGTAATCGGTTGTTATATATGTTTACTAATTTTTTAACTTACTTGTATGCAAGGTATTTATGTCTTTCTGATTGTAGCTAAATTGTATTAGAATTGTATTTATTTTATTTTTTGGTCTTCAAACAAGTCTTTTTTTAACTTACGGTTTCATTTGATGCAAAATCGAACATTTATAGCCTATTATTCTAAATCATGTTGTTAGGGGATTTACTACCTTATTTAGTTGGTTTTATTGGTTATTAGTTGCTCTATTTGTAGATGCTAACTTCATTTTCTGTAAACAAATTGTATATGTTATGTTTTATTGTTACTTTCTAATTTCTTGCTCTAAACATAATTTGTAGTTTCAATGTAGTCAATTGTTATATATGTTTACTAATTTTGTAACTTATTTGTATGCAAGGTATTTATGTTTTTCTGATTGTAGTTAAGTTGTAGTAGATTTGTATTTATTTTGTTTTTGATATTCAAACAAGTCTTTTTTTAACTTACCATTAGGTTTCAGACATTATCTGACCCTACTGTTCCTGGCCAAATCAATGTGTTATTGTCTGAAAATGGGTTAAAGTTGTTTAAAAAGACATGTTTTGGGCATTTTCTTTCCCTGCCTAAAATATGTATCCAAAATTAGGCAATTCACCTTCTCATGAAGTATGAATTAAACGCATTCGGATCTGATATTTTTACAGCAGAGATAAAGGGTAAGAGGCTGAACTTTGGGTTGAGGGAGTTTGCCCTCATACTGGACTTAGCTGTTTCATATAAGTAACGGACTTTGGTTACACAACTAAGTATGACAGTAAAATAATGAGGAGTATTTTCCGAATAAGGAAAAAGTTGAGAAGTTATACTTGAAACAAATTGTAACCAGCCGTAGTTGGATGTGTGATGAGGATGTAGTTAAGCTGTGTATTCTCTATATGATAGAATTCTTCCTCTATCCTTCAAAGAAAGATAATGGTTTGATAGACCATTTTAGGTTCTACTTGGTGGACTTGGGTAGTATTCGAATTTCTCATGGGGTATCGAATCTTATACATAATTGCTTCAGTCTGTTAGGCACTAGCTCAACCCTTCTGTGCGTTTTTATCTCATTCGAGGTTTTGCACTCGCTATGCAAATATGGTTGTATGAGTGTTGCTCTACACGCAACACTGATATAGCTACAAGGGTTGGTAATGCAATCCCCGACATATTTAACTAGATGGATAGCAAGGACAAAATATGGATATCTTCTTTGGAAGAAAGAATGATCAAACTATCATGGATCAAGGTAAATGTTTTTCACTTTTGGACAAACAATTTTATACAAATTATCTACACATTTTATACATATTATGACTAGGTCCCTCACATTTTTTTTCTCTCTGTTCACCAACATGCTTGAAGCCCTAGAAGAGCTTTCAAGAATGAATTTGTCGAACAAAGTCGAATACATCCTTGAAGAAGCTAAACCAAAGGCCGAGCATCTGACAGATGCTCCATCTCCATCTCCATCTGGACATAAGCAGGCAATGAGAATAGATGACAAGAAAGATATTGTGAAACAATTAAAAAATTAAGAAAAGATGTTGATAAGGTAACCTATTAAGATAATCCTAACTGGTTTGTTTAATTTATGGTATGTAAATTATTTCTTTAACTCTCTCTATTTTAATACGTAGGTCGTTTCAGATCTCGGAGCCTTCAAGAAAAAGGTATATCTAATTCTCGATTTTTAGTCTTCTTTATATATATGTAAGCCTCTAATTGTTATATACATTATAACAATTTTTCGTTCATTAGGTTTTTGAAAAACTAGGTAACATTCGATTGCTACTCAATGATTCCATCAAGTCTGTGTTACAGGCAATTGATGCTATGGTTTCATTCGAAATATATTCATTTTGGACAATACTTTTTACCATATTTTTATTTATAATAGTATTTTACATAGCCTAAAAAATTTCCAATGCAGTTTACTGGTAGTTCTACGAAAAATGATGAGCATTACAAAAAAAAGAACAAACAACAAAATCCAACCGTGAATGAGAGAACACATATCCAAAAAAAAAAAAAAGAATTAGTTGCTCTTTTCAGTAGAAAAATTATAGTTAAAGTGTTTAGATGTAGCTGGATTGTAGTAAAGTTGTAGACAAATTACTTTTTAGGAAGGAGTCAGCTGCAATTTATTTGTAGCAGATTTGTGCTACAATTGTTTTGCCTTTTGTGTTGTTATTTTTTCCAAATTCTAATACGTAGAACAACATTTGCGTTTTTTTTGGTTGAAAGTCTTTAGTACTTGATCTCGATTTTGGTACTGTATAATTATTCTTCACAGCATAACTATAGTTATTTTTACAACTAATATACAAAAATATATAATCTATTCAATTTAGCTGTGTCTATGAAAGGCTGAAAGTAATAAATAAACCTAGTATTTGAACAAAACAACTACAAACCAATTGCATTAAGAGTTGAAATATGTTTAGCAAGCATTCATTCTATGAGACAATATTTATTCAAATTAGCAGCACATTTACACCACAACGATAATTCTCCAGAACAGAATAAATACAATTTCATGTCTTAACAGAGAGATTATCATCAACAGTACTAAGTAAAAAAAAAAAAACTTTAAATTTTATCAATTTTTATTTCCTTTTGGAGCATTCCTACAAAATCTTTTGTTATGCCATTCTACTCCACAGTTGCCACATAAAAGAATATGAATCTCGAGAGTGGATGGTTGATTGCCGCCTCCTTGTACTGGAGGCTCTCCGATCGAGGAGGGTTTGCTATCGTAACCTTTTCTCCCGGTTTATGTGACTAGCTAATTCTAGCTTCTATACTATCCCTTCCACTTGGTGTAGTTTTAGTTTGTATTGGTACTGAATGAACATATCAAACATAGACGAGCAGTATAAGCCCTTCTCCCATGAATATGATATCTATCTAGTGTGATATATGGAATATATGACAAAGGTGCCTTGTACTTTTTGCATTTACTTCATCATATGGTTTGTATCATTGTTTTTAAGGTCTCCCTGGCTGCCTTTTTCCGGTAGGTAGCTTTACAACTTCTTCAGCTATATGTTGTGGCACATTCCATTTGCTTTCGTCAGGCAACGGGTCTACTGGTATTTCATAAGTCTGCAAAAGGCTTTTCCTCGTGTAATAAGGAGAACAATAGTTTTCATAAGACTCGTTCTTGTGCCTCAAAGCCTCCAAAGCATGTGCACAAGGAAGTTCGTCAAGCTGGAATTGTCCACAACTACATTTCTTGTTTTGAAGGCAAACAATGAAGCGCTTCACACCATCTATCATAGTCTAGATGTAATATGTTTGAAACCCTCACCTACACTTTTGTTACAGAAACACACAACAAGTTGTGAGCAACAAATACAAAATAAAGTAACTACAATCATACAATAACTTTTCTATAATTAACAGTATATACTTAGTTTGATGGAATCAATGATTTGATGTTATAGTTTACTCTCATCTTCTGTGATAATGTCCTGCTGTCCTCCAACTCTTATTTGTATTTTTTCCCAAGGTATGTGAATGTACCCTTTGCATTCAATAACTTTTCATTTATCCAACGTTCAAGAAGAGTCCTTATGTACTCTAATAGTTCTACTACGGGCAGCTCTCTTGCATCTTTGGTTACCGCATTTAATGACTCTGCATTGTTTGATGTCATCGTCCATGTTCTATTCACTGTAACATGTACCCGAGACCATCCGTGATAGCCAATATCGTATAGGTATGCTTTAACACGTGTGTCGATCTCTTTAATCTTTGACTTTCTTTCATTAAATTCATCAAGCATGTATGATCGTGCCGTGACAAAGTACAATTCGTTTAACATTAGATGACCCTTCTTGAACTATGACCTTACATTTGTCCAAATATGCCACATGAAAGCATAATATGGCATGCCAGTATAAACAATAGATGTTGCCTTCAAGTTACTCTCATTCCGGTCCGAAATAACACACATATTTGATTTTTCTCCATATGCATGTTTGAATTGCTAAAAAAATCACCTCCATGATGCGTCATTTTCTGAATCAACAACGGCGTATGCTAGTGGTAATATGCTACCTATCACACAGGTGGCAAAAAGAAATTCAATTTCTGTAATAAAACTTAAGAATATAAAAAATACAGTCTCAAAAATAACTTTATAACAATATTTTTACAATTTATCTACATTACCTGCTGCATCCATTGTGCTAGCTGTTAGGATGATTCCCTTATGCCAACTCCAAGAAGGTGCCATCAACTACTACAACTGGCCTACAATGCTCCCCAACCCTTGATGGACGTACTAAGTGCAACAAATGCATACAAGAAACAGTCATCTTCAGTTTTCTGCAATTTCGCCACCGACCCCGGATAAGTCTTCTCCTGAATATACAAATAACTCGGTAATCGGCTGTAGGAATCAGCAAGATGACCTCTCAAAAATTCCAAAGCCTTTTCCTTTGCTCTCCAAGCTTGAATATATGTTAAGTTCACATCATGAGCCGACAACATGTCAGTTTGTATGTCTTTTGGTATGTATATTGTCTTAGGATCTGCATATTTTCGCATTACCATGCTGCCAACTACCATGACAGTTGTTTTTGCGTTGTATGTATGTGTTGTCCATCAAAGAGCATGTGTAACCTATTGAATTTTCGAACCTTGAACAATGCTGATTCATTTATGCTGATGGACTTGAAGTGTCACATACAATTGTCACCAGCACATGCGAGGCAGTAGCTACATAATGAAAACAATTCAAAAAATGTTATGGAAATTGTAGCTACAAATACGAGGATGTTTATGCACAAAAACTTATCTTAAATAATTTATATACAATTTATATATATAAAAATTACAAATTATCCACAATATGAATTTGACAAATAAAATGTTCATACCTTCTTGCACCCTAAATTGAAACTTATTCATGACAAAATAGTGCTTCATAACACTGACAATTGTTTGCTTGTCTTGGTAAACTTGGCCAACTTCAATTACATTTGGTGTATGTTCTGTTATGATGATACTTGCATATTCCACAATTGGCGGAGATGTTTGCATATCAATCAACTTCATTGTTCTTGATACTTCTCCAATTGTGTTATAATTGCTTGACAATTGTACCATGTTAGTATTACGATAATCAGAAGAACCTGCACTCAATTAAAAGTATAGCAGTTCAGACCTCTATATATTCATGTGTTCCGTATTTGAAATAATACTTGTAGAGACATAATAGTTTAACTACATTTGTTATGTAGTAAAATTATAGATAATATGTAGAAAGATTGCAACACACTTGAAATTTAAAAAACATCAGCACTAGAAAAAAATAAAGTGAACCTGCAATTGTGCTCGAATTTGACATACTGCATTCCAAATCGAAATCACGCACTATTATACACATCGGATACATTCCTAAAATTTTTTTTTTCCTTTTTCGTCTCCATATACACTCATGCTCCCATATCGCTCCGACTTTTCATTGGAGGACAACGTTCATTGACAGTATATTTAATTTCGATGATTTTTGTGGAGGTATCAATCATTAGATGCTATGTAATTGCCAAATTCAATTGACTATAATTTGAATAGTCATTAACTACAATTCCGTCAACATCAAAATCTTTGTATCTCCCAAACCTATCCCACAGCCCATTGAGCTGAAGTATAATTGCTAATTTTGACATTATGTAGTGAAATTCAATTCGATTGTAGCTAATTGTTTACAATTGAATTGTTCAAAATTATTGTTTATGAAAAACCAGAGGAAATCAGGAAAAAAAACAGAGAATAGAAGGATGTGATGATAACCACTGAAAATCTGCATAATAGAAGGATTCTACAAATATGTCACCTTTATAATTGGTGCGAGGATTGTGTCAGTAAAATCTCTAAGCGATTCTAAAAATCCCGCGCCTAAATAAGGAAGACTATTGCAGAAAGGATTTTAATTTAAATAAATGTATAGATTTTGTAGATAAACTGTGTTTAGGTCGGATAAATTCATAAACATAAATATTTTTCATAATAAAGTTTGAAACTGTATAGGAACGAAAAAAATTCCTTTAATAATTCCGCTACTGTTCGTATGGCCCTCAGCTTTTGTAAAAATTGGAAGGTTTCAATAGATTTTTATCAGATAAGTCTTGGTCATAGAGCTATTCAATATTTATATTGATTGTAGGTAAAAAAAGTCTAAGACTTAGCAAATTGACATGCAACATTTTCAAATATAAGTACATATGAGTATATTTGTATATTCAGTAAAACTAATGGACCTTATCTTTAATAGTGAGCTAGTTCAATCAAATTTGGACCGATCAAAACAAGTCAAATCAACGAATGAATTATGATTCAACTTGTCTATTTTGTTTAGCTCAAGCTAATTTTTGGCTTCCCCTCCTTCAATATGGATTACTTTTTATTAAAAAAAATGTGAAAGCTATTATTATCCGATTTATTGAAACTTACAGTTTATTTGAATGGTTTTTTATTGTATCGTATCGTATTATTACTTTAAATATAATATTTCTTATGTATTGTTACTTTAAATTCATGCCACTAAAAAATTATCCCAACAGTTATTTCAAACAAAAATTTCATGCCCGTATTGTTCTGATGACTTCAATATTGCCTCTCTCTCTCTCTCATCTTGAAGATGAGTACTTAAAATAATTTGAGACGCTCGGAAATTATAAAAATAATACCCCTACTTAAAATTTTAGACAAGAGTATTGTCCTTTAAACGAAAAATACTGGATAGACTATGGACAAATTGATGATCATATTGCATAATTTGAGACGACGAGAATAATACAATATAGAAATAAAATTGTTTTCACTAATTAATTTTCAACAATATAGAAATACTGTTTCAATCAAGGCTAATTAAGTTTTTATTATGAAATTTGTGTCGAGAATGACATATTTTTTATTCATCAAAATCTCAAATTAAAACACTTGTAAGCGGCCTATTTGTCTTTTTGTTAATCATAAAACTAAAATACGTTCATGAAAAATCTCAACAAATTTTATTAGATATGTTATACCTTCAATTATTGTACCCCACACAACTTTTTTTGCTTAATTAAGGAGTTTTATTCTTTCTTAAAAAGTCAATTCAGAAAAATTCAGTCTTCTGTGTCCCTTTTATTTTTCTTTACTCATTCTGAAATATTTTTTTACTTAACTTTTTCTGCATTTTGCCATAATGTCTGGAGAGCGAAAAATTAGGGTTGTATTATATTGGGGGAGTGCGGTTCTCGTGGAGGATAACTCAGTACCTATAGTTGTTCTCCACAATGTATTGTTAAGTTGTCACTTACATTGGAGTAGATAGATTGAAGTCGCTGATATGTAAAAGAATGAATGTAAGGAAACGTTCGGTTAATATTAAAGTAACCGAAAGATATTCATATTCTCTTACTCCATAAGGGTTGTTTGTTATGCTGAGTTTAACATTGAAGACGATGAAGATTTTTTGAGGACTCCATATGAACACCCACGACACCATTTTAGGCCTTTAGCTATCCCTGAAAAATGTGGCTTAAGCTATCAAAAAGTTTGGCATTTGGTCAAAGGCCACACTTTTCGACTTTAGGCTATGCTTTTCAAACTAGCGTAAAATTTTCGCTGAGGCTACACTTTTCAAGTATTGCTTAAGAAGCTACGCTTCAAAAGTGTGAACTATAAGGTACAGAGTCCACACTTGTACATACCCCTTATAGCTACACTTTGCAAGTTCTAAACAACACTTCCAAAACATAGTCTTTAGTACTTTATAGGCTACACTTTTCATGCATGCACCAACCCTTGTAAAGTGTTGCCTTTCTTATAAAATTATATTTTGAAAATATATTTCTTAATCATATTACCAAATATATATATATATATATATATATATAATTATTATATATTTTGATATCAATGCTAAAGTAAGAGGATCTCAAGCACAACATCAACAAACAAATAACCAAAAAACTTCAAATGCATACACTTGCTATTAACTTCTGCAAATATTTATGTATTGCACTACTAACTAATTGATAATCGGTAGAAAAGATATAAAATGATATATAAATTATCTCATATTTAGCTCTTGTTTGTGTGAATTTGGGATGTTAATTGCATCGATTCATGTTAATGTAATATGTTTTTATGTGTAGGAATGAAACGAAAGCAATCGGGAGTGAAAACGAGGAAGAAACTAGCCAAAATAAAAAGAACCGGACGAAGGGAGATGAGGAGCCACAGGCCAGCACCCAGGGCTGCCTGTGGCGCTGGAGACAGCAAAGGAAAAAAAGGCCACTGGTCGCGATCCCGTGGGCAGCGCCTGGCGCCGCCAGGGCGTCAGTTACGGGAAACTCTCCTACTCCGTCTAGAAGACTCCCAAGTCGACCCCAAACCTTCCCAACTCCTATATAAACACCCCTAAACCCATATAAGAGGGGAAGAACATTATTTTGGAGGTTAAGGAGGCTTAGGAACATCAACAACACAAGCAAATTCTCAGTTCATCAATTCTGTCTAGTATCTCTATTTAGTTTTTCAATACTTAGTTGTTTGAATTTGTTGAACATGAGTGTCTAATCACCCCTTGTTCTGGGGTTGTGATTAGCCATGAATATTGTATTACTAACTTGACGATTTTGTTTTAATAGTTCATGTGAATATGATTGTTTCTTCAATTCTATGCCTAATTGCTTAATTGTTTTGGCCATCAATTAAGTTCTATTAATTATCTATGCTATGTTTGGGAAAATTAAGTTTAGATTAGAATAAGAGTTGAAGAAAGCATGTTCTTAACTTTGTTAAAAGAGCGGATTCGTGGTTAGGATAGGAATATACTTAATCACCATGCTTAATTAGATAATCGTGTTCTTAATGCGTTCTTGCTAGATTAATTCCATAAGAATATATGCGTTAATCTTGTTAGGAATAGACGAATAGTACTTCGGAAGAAGGCTATGAGTATCATTATCGATCATTTAGCAATCTTACATTAACTATAAGAATGATAAGTCAATTAGAACGCAATAGGATTGGAAACATAATTTGTCACGACCCGCAATAGGATTGGAAACATAATCTGTCACGACCCCAAATCTCCCTCCCTCGGGAGTCGTGATGGCGCCTACTAATGAGAGCTAGGCCAGCCGATAATTACTTTCGTTAATTATGTGAGCATGCATAATTAGTCAATCGTGAATTACAACATAAGTAAATAACAAAAATGCGGAGAACACTAATATATGTATAATCCGTCCTTTACAAACTACCCCAAGAACTGGTGTCACAGTATTCACAGACAGTTTAAGAATTTCTACATACAAGGTCTTGAAGGAAATATCAAAAGTACTATTCCCGAACCACATGGAAATAGATACAAAAATATGGACAGAGGACTTCAAGGGCTGTGAACGGCTGCAGTTCTACCTTGAGTCGCCTGGAAGGTCGTACCAAAATCTGAAAGCCCGTCTACTTACTGTCCGACACCTGCTACGCCGGTATCTGCACAAAAGTGCAGAGTGTAGTATCAGCACAACCGACCCCATGTGCTGGTAAGTGCCTGGCCTAACCTCGGCAAGGTAGTGACGAGGCTAGACCGGACTCCAGATAAACCTGTACAACAAACATATATACAAATACCTATATGCTACTACAATTAACAATTAAACATGGATAAAATAAACAAGTAAGAAAGCAAATAAACATACATATTTCAATATTAAATTAAAGAATTCAACAAATCGTTACAATATTCCTGTGGTAGGCGTACCACCCGCTCCCACTTATACATATCCTGTGGCAGGCGTGCCACCCGCTCCCACTTATACATATCCTGTGGCAGGCGTGCCACCCGCTCCCACTTATACATATCCTGTGGCAGGCGTGCCACCCGCTCCCACTTATACATATTCTGTGGCAGGCGTGCCACCCCCTCCCACTTATACATTAACATCATCAACTCCCAACCTGGCCAGGGGAGACAACTCGATCTAGACCCCTATTTGACTCGAACCTAACTAAAGCAATGTTAAGAATCTACCACTACCTATATTTATCAATTATCCTTTCCCCGTCCCGTTCATATTTTCGTTAAACCTAGACATATTACTATAGTTATGACACCGGACTTTTATAGACTCTTATTTATCACCTAGGACTTTACCCAGTGAATTAGACACGAATCTTCTTCCTAATCAACTGATTATCAATTACTCAATTAACTAATTAATTCATTATAAGTCTAAAGTTTAAGAAAAAGGGGGATTACATATATATATATATATATATATATATATATATTATTAATAAAATATATTTGTTCGATCAATCTATAGGCATGTATATATATATATATATGTATATATATATATATAAATATATCCTTAATAAAAATATATTTAATAGAGCAATCTATAAATACATATATATATATCATTAGTAAAAATATGTTTAAGTGAGAAATATATATATATAATATATATTGGCATATCATTCGCCCTTATTTCATAATATTCTGTAACATGCGTGGCACCAGCCACGGTCTCTCCACCTATGCATGTCACTTCATTCCCAATCAACA
This sequence comes from Nicotiana obtusifolia, assembly GCA_002018475.1. Lineage (NCBI taxonomy): Eukaryota > Viridiplantae > Streptophyta > Magnoliopsida > Solanales > Solanaceae > Nicotiana > Nicotiana obtusifolia. The sequence continues at coordinate 126,880 of MCJB01004814.1, forward strand.
TCCACTCAATGGATTATATATATATATATATCATATCAAACTCCTCTTTCGGGAGATAGCATCATCATTATTTATCTCAACAATATCATGAATATCATTCATAAACAATAAGCATTAACATACAATACATAGCATCAAATGACTCACGGTCGTGCTTGACGCTAAAGTATAGGTACTCGTCACCTTACCTATACAGTATTTATCACATAAGAGCAATTTAGCATATAGCACTTAGCTCCTAATTTCCTCAAGCTAAGGTTAAGACAAACACTTACCTTGCTCGGCAACAATTTAAGGTTCCGACAAACCTTTTTCTTGACACCTTGCGTCCAAAGGCTCCAAATCTATTCATAAACAATTCATTACTTCAATACCCATAATGGAAACCAATTTCCATTGAAATTTACAAGTTTTACGGGCAAATTCCCGAAATTAGACCCAACATCAATAGTGGGGCCCATTTCTTGAAATCGTTCAAGATTCATAAAATGTGATTACCCATTACAATACGAGTCCATGCATATCAAATTCGTCAAATTCCGACACCGGATTGACTTTAATCCCCAATTTCATATTTTCAGAAATTGAGAAGAACCCTAGGTTCTTCTTTCACAAATTCGTGGGATTCATGTTGGGATTAAGCATGGAAATCATAATCTACGAGGGATTTAGGGTATAGAATGCTTACCTGATGTTTCTCTTGAGATTCCCTCTCTTATTTGCTTCAATCTTTCTTTAATCTTCTTCTTAAAAAGCCCCAAACATTTTCAAGATAATGCAACCCCCCTTTTATTTGCAAGATTAATGTATGAATCTTGCTTGCATGTGAGTTTGAGGGTTGATTTCTAGTGATTCTTTTAGTTGCAATCGTTTCTCTCTCGTGGGTGTTGGAGTGTTCTATTTCAGATACACCCAAATGAACCCTAGGCTTGTATTTATAGTAGCCCAAAAATTAGGCCAAAAATGCTGAAGAATCAGCAAAAATCGCGACCCTTAAGTCATTTTAGCGTCTCGCGAAGCCATTCGCGGATCGCATTTCCATCGAGGAATGGCCTGGCATTTTGCCCAGGCCTACTGCCCGTGTTCGCGACCTCCGGGTCAGATTTCGCGTTTAGCGAAGCTATTTCGCGTTCCGCAAAACAATCGCCAAGTCAGCAGAAAGGAAACCCAAGTTTCTGCCCAATTTCGCGACCTCCAGGCCAAATTTCGCAATTCGCGAAATTGATTCGCGGTCAGTTCGCGATCGCGAATCTGCCATTTTGGCAGATTTCTTCCTTGTTACCAAAATAAGCCTAACTTTCTCATACGGAGTTCGATTTAGATGATTCTTTTTGCTACGGCTCTGAAATTTCGATACAAATCTAATGCTTCAAACAAAACTGAATTTGGAGTTCATTTACTTATTCAAATTTTAATTATACCAGAAGCATGATGTTTGTCGCTTCATGAAGCGGTAGACTAAGTCCTGTTAATGATCCAAAATTCACCCGAGACCCTCGGGACTTCATCCGAACATGCACACATGTTCTATAACCTCATTCAAACTTGTTTCAATTATTGGAACACTAAAATGAGCATCGATTTATTAAATTTGCTTTGAAAGCAACACTATGAACTCTAAGGTTCCTCAAATCGATCCTTCGATCCGAACCCGACCAAACGGTGTCCGAATGGTCTGAAAATTTTCACGCAAGTCCAAAATTACAGAAGGAACCTACAGCAACTTTCGGAATTTCATTCCGACTTCCGGATCAAAATTCGACCTATCAATCGGAAATCCGAACTTCTTCGATTCAAATCTATGTGTTGTTCGAGGTCTATCAAATATTTTCTGGTCGCTCGTCTAAGTCATATATACTATCCCGAAGCTATTCGAGTCATCGGATTTCAAATCCGAGCCTTCTAACTCAAAAGTCAAATCCATGGTTGACTTTGCGACTTCGACTTCCTTAAATGAGACCATTTGTCTCATATCCTTTCAATCACTTCGAGTAGATTTAACTCGATTTAATTCCACGTAATATAATAAATGAAATAAATTCGGGGAAATAAAGTGAGTCATTACATAATCACAACCCTGGAATGTTTGTTTTATTGATTACAAAATACATACTCGTTATTTGCAATTCTTAGAGATAAATTAGAATAACAATTTAGCATAAACCATCTATTAAACTTGATCCTTACTTGTTAAATACTTATATTAGTTATTATAAAGTAGCTAACTTAAGTCCCTTGGGTACGATAATCCGAACTCATAATCCTATATTACTTGTCGACCACATATACTTGCGTGTGCGTTAGGGAGCAACAAGTTTTTGGCGCCGTTGCCGGGGACTGAAAAATCTGCTACCTTACCAATTTCAGCTTTTATTAGTTATTTATTCAAGTTTTATTAATCGGCTGACGTTGTTTGCTTTGACACAGGCCTTGATATTGAATGCGGAGAAGTAGAAGTGCAAACAAACTGCTTCCCTTTGATCTTGAAATTGAACGTACCTTACACAGAGTAAGGAGGGAAGTAGAAGCGAGGACCAGAATTAACCCGGAGTTGGACATAGTTGTGCAACCACAGCCTATCGAGATGGCAGGAAATGCAGAAAGGGCGGTGATTGAAGCTGCAAGACCTAATCTTGCCAATATGACTCAGGCAATTGTCAAGCTTGAAATCACAGGGCATTTTGAGCTGAAGCAGTACATGGTGCAGCTCATCCAGTCTACGGGGCAATATGTGGGGCTGTCTTACGAAGACCTACAGCGACACATTCAGAACTTTTTGGAGATAACAGACACTTACAATTACCCAAATGTGTCGAAGGATTATGTGAGGTTGACGTTGTTTCCCTTTTCTCTGTTGGGGGAAGCAAAAGAGTGGTTACAAAAGGAGCCTGCAAACAGTATATACACATGGGATGACTTGGCAAGAAAATTTCTGATCAAATTCTTTCCTACCAAGAAAACCAAGTCACTGAGAAGTCAGATTCTGGGCTTTGAACAATGAGAGGGGGAAACCCTTCCACAGGCATGGGAGAGGTATAAAAAGCTACTTAGAGACTGTCCACGCCATTGCCATACAGATGAGGTACTCGGGCATACGTTCGTTGATGGGTTAGATGAAGCCTCGAAGATGAACCTTGATTCAGCGTGCGGTGGAAGTTGCATGGCTAAACCTTACAGTGAAATCCAACTTTTATTGAACAACTTTACAGCCAACGACCATAATTGGCAAGGTGATGGTGACTCACACAGAGCCATTAAGCAAATGGGAGCTGGTTTGATAGAATTGGATGACTTGGCAGCCATGAGAGCAGAAATGGCTAAATTGGCAAATCAGATGAACCGAATGACCATGCAGCAGGTTCAACCCAGGCAGCAGGTTCAACAAATGTCAAAATGCTGTGAGATGTGTGGTGATAACCACACGAGTGATATGTGTCCCACCAATCCAGAGTCTATTTATTATGTGGGATAACAAGGCAGGGGCCCCGTGAATCAACATACACAATATGGAAATTCCTACAATCCAAATTGGAGGAATCATCCCAAATTTTCATGGGGAGGTAATCAGCCGCAGCTGAATATGACTAGACCACAGGGAAACTATAATCAATCACAGAGGCAACCTCCTCAATCTGAGGATAACACAAATGAATTACTGAAGCAGCTACTGCATGATAACAAACAATTTAGAACTGAGTATCAAACCCTCACTACTAAAGTGAGAAATTTGGAGCGCCAGTTGGGGCAGTTGGCCGAAGCACAGAATACTCGACCTGCTGGGGCACCACCCAGCGACACTGAAGCTAATCCACGGGCAGCACTAAATGCAGTTTCATTGAGGAACGGGAGACAACTAGAAGAGGTCGAAAAGAAAAAGAAAAAGCAGGTAACTTTCAATGAAAAACCAACTACCATGGAGATAACTTCAGAAAAGGCCAAAGGAGATGAAAATTCAGTCGACGAGGTAGTGGCTAAGCGACCCCCACAATTGGTTGCAAGGCCACCACCTCCCTTTCCCCAGAGATTGCAAAAGTTGAGAGACAATGAGTCGTACAAGAAATTCCTTGAGATCTTAAAACAGGTACAAATAAACATTCCACTAGTGGATATTCTACAAGAAGTGCTGAAATGCGCAAAGTATATCAAGGATATTGTGGCTAACAAAAGAAGATTAACTGAGTATGAAACGGTGGCACTTACTGAAGAGTGCAGTTCGAGAATTCAAGGGAAATTGCCGCAAAAACTAAAGGATCCGGGCAGCTTCATGATTCAAATATCCATTAGGAAACATGCGGTGGGAAGAGCACTATGCGACCTCGGAGCAAGCATAAATTTGATGCCACTTTCAGTGTTCCGACAGTTGGGATTAGGTGATCCACGCCCAACCACAGTCATATTACAGCTGGCAGACCGCTCTTTGGACCATACGGAAGGCGTGATTGAGGACGTACTAGTCCAAGTTGGCTCGTTTATATTTCCGGCGAATTTTATCATTTTGGACTATGAGCCAGATCAGGACGTCCCATTTATTTTGGGGCGTCCCTTCTTAGCTACCGGTCGTGCTATCATCGATGTGTGTGAAGGAAAAATGACTATGCGGGTAGGGGACCAAGAAGAAGTGTTTAATGTTTATAAAGCACTACGATTGCCAACTCATTACGAGGAGTTGTCTATGATTTCAGTGGTGGAGAATGTTTCCACATCTTTAGTGCCGTACATGAGCCCAGCTGATCCAGTTGAATGTTTATTGATTGGGGATGTGGAAGCTGTTGAAGATGACATAATGAGGGACATTGAGCAGATACTGGACCTATCTTGCAACTACATTCAAGGATTCAGAAAATTTGAAGAATTGGAGAGGCCTGTTACTCTGACTCCTCCCAGGCTGTCTGTTGGGGAAGCACCCATACTTGAACTCAAGCCACTCCCAACGCATCTGTGATATGCCTATTTGGGTCAATCTGGAACATTGCCAGTGATCATATCATCCAGCTTGACTAGCACACAAGAAGAAAAATTACTACGGGTCCTTCGAGAATATAAGAAAGCAATTGGGTGGACCATCGCAGATATCAAGGGAATCAGTCCATCATTTTGCATGCATAAAATATTTTTAGAAAAATGACATCGCCCCAGTGTAGAGCAGCAGCGGCGATTGAATCCGATAATGAAAGAAGTGGTGAAGAAGGAAGTCATAAAATTGCTTGATGCGGGTATTATCTTTCCGATTTCTGACATCAATTGGGTCAGCCCAGTGCAGTGTGTACCCAAGAAAGGGGGAATAACCGTTGTAGAGAATGAAAAGAATGAATTGATCCCCACTCGAACCATTACCGGATGGAGGGTATGTATTGACTATTGAAAACTCATCAAGGCAACCAGAAAAGTTCACTTCCCACTACCATTCATTGATCAGATGCTCGACAGGCTAGCAGGACACGAATATTATTGCTTTTTGGATGGCTACTCAGGGTATAATCAAATTGTTATATGTCTCGAAGATCAAGAGAAGACCACTTTCACATGTCCTTATGGCACCTTCGCCTTCAAGCGAATGCCATTTGGCCTATGCAACGCACCTGCGACATTCCAAAGATGCATGATGGCCATTTTCACCGATATGGTGGAAAAATTTGTAAAGGTGTTCATGGATGATTTCTCTGTTTTCGGGTCCTCATATGATGATTGCTTAAGGAACCTGAGTAAAGTGCTAGCCCGGTGCGAAGAAACTAATTTGGTACTTAATTGGGAAAAGTGCCACTTCATGGTGCAAGAGGGAATTGTCTTGGGCCATAAAATTTCCAGAACATGCATTGAACTAGAAAAAGCAAAAGTCGAGGACGTTGAAAAATTACCGCCTCCAATTTCCATCAAGGGTGTCCGGAGCTTCTTAGGACATGCAGGTTTTTATAGACGCTTTATTAAAGATTTTTCTAAAATTGCTACTCCTTTGAGCAGGTTGCTCGAGAAAGATGTACCATTCAAATTCGATGATTCCTACCTCAAGGCATTCGAAGCACTTAAGGAGAAGCTGATAACTGCACCTATCATTGTAGCACCGGATTGGTCAATGACCTTTGAACTTGTCACACCCCAACTTTGGGGGGTGTGGCCGGCACTCGGCACCCGAAGGCCCGAGCTAACCAACAATAGCATCTGTGACATGTAATATGAATAATAGGCCAACAAGGCTGTATAGTCATGCCAACTGTACAGGGGGCAGACAAGGCCTTGCAAAACATATATACACTGACAACTGGTCTGCAAGCCTCTAAAAGAGCAACACGATACCCAAAACAATACATATACATAAGCATTTGTACCTATAGACTCACTACCAGTAACTCCGAAGAAGTGGAGTGCGACACTCAACCGCTGATCTCAGTGTCCTACTGCGGAGGCACTCCCGCCTGTCTATCAGCACCTGTGGGCATGAACACAGCGCACAAAAGGCGTCAGTACGAAATATGTACTGAATATGTAGGGCGTCAAGAACAAGCACAAATAAGGTAAATAATATGAGAAGAGATTTACAAATAACCTGAAACTTTGTTCAAAGCCACTGAGGGCGACCATATCCACAAAATAAATGTAAATGCGTGCTAGTAAAATCATTCTTCACTGTGGAGGTATATATATCATATCATATAACAATAATAATAAATCCCTCTGTGGGGTGAGCTCATCATCACAACATCATCTCTGCCCAACTGATCAGTGGCAATGCACAGCTACGTGCCTACTCGGCCGCCTACAACACGGCTCGGTAAAGAAGAAACATGTCTAGGTGCACATATAAGTGCCTACCCGGCCGACTATAGCGCGGCTCAGTAATGAAAATAAACACACACATATATATATACATAAGTGCAATGCAAGACCGACCTCAGAAGAGATATCATGACAAGAGTCGAAGTGACCTATTGTCGTTATCCTTCGACTATCTTTATTGTCCCTACGTCCTTTGGTTTCCAACCATGAGACAACCAGCACAAGAAACATGGAAGTTACGTAGTACGGATTTATTTGAAGTAGACATCATGTTCAAGCTATCAATAACCATGATCAATATGGACGTCGGAAAAAGAACGAACAAAATTTATTTAATTCTCTTTGAGTGATGAACAAGGAAGGATGAGAATACTTAAATCTTCTTCGGTATGAGTCATTCATGTGAAAAGGGTAGATTTAATCATATTTATCAATTTGGAGTGGAGCAGTTCGAATTTGATGAAACAATCCAATAAACGTTCATTCGAGTTCTAGTCATGCCGAAAGATATAAAGAAGGACCCTACATACCTCGTTGATAGAGCTATACGCGACTTCCGGGTCCTTGAATACCTTATGAATGGCTACCTACACAAAATGAACTATTCGAGATCAAATCAAACTTATAGCTCGAGTCTTCACTTAGACATTTAAGCAAGCAACTTGCGGGCATAAGTTCGTAGGCTCTTTTGTAGCTCAATTTTCCCGCAAAGCACTACAAAATTTTTACTTTTCTACTCCCCCTCATCAGTGCAATCCTATCCATACCACCATAACTCCAAGCAATATGTTAAAACTACATAAAACAGCCCAACAAGAAAGCCAAGTCCATAAGAGTTCATAAGAATCGCAAAAGCTCATTCTATGGGGGTTTCTACCCAATTTCTAGGTTTAATTACTTGTAAGGCTCAAAGAGATGAAGAGAAGGTTAAATCATACCTTAAAAGTTGAATAATACTCTATAACTTGAGTTATTTCAAGACAAAGCTTTCTTCCGAAAATCAAAACAACGAGAAGTCTACGATATTATGATTCATGTGATTCCTTATATTGTAATCACTTGATTTGCCTTTGAAATTGATTGTGATTGATGGAGAATAATTTGGGAGAGTATAAGGGCTGATCTAGGGTTTAGTCTTGATGAAAATGAGGGACCAAAAATGTTGGAGGCCTCTATTTATATCACTTAAGTGGGGCCTACTGTTCTGTGGCAGTTTGCACCCTTGTACGGAAATGCGAATTTCTCTCTACTCGGGTGTCGTATCAACAAACGGTTAAATGCGCTGGAAACTAGACTCGTAGATCTTCGATTTGATAGGTGGATCACCCCATAACTCCAAGTATATTGAGAGAAAAGCTCTTTCACATTTGACCCAAATTTCAGTGGAATTTACAAGTGTAACTTGCGACAACCTTTTTCAACTTCCGTATCACAACTCATTTGACTTCAAAACTTAACGTATGACTATCATCCTATTTAAATACCTCAAAAAAAAAAAACCTTTTTACCATGTTAGCAACCTTACGATACGACAACGCACGAACACACGAGGTGTAACACTTTCAAACTAAAAATGTCAAAAGCCAAAGGTTTTTTCTAATTGTTTATCCTAATTTCATAATTTACTAGTACTAAGTAACAAATACACTTAGGACATTTTCTTGACAAAAGTGCAAACTACAAAGCAAAGAGTTTTGTCCTCCAATTCTTACTCTGCTTTTGCACTTGCATTTTCCTTCTTTATGCTTCATTTTCTTCAAGGTTTATTTATTCTTTTTTTATTCTTTTCAAGTTAGTTTTTGATTTCAAAATTTCTTTTGGTATCGCTCTAGGTTAGATATTACTTTGATGATTCTATTTTGGCTATTTGTATTATACAATGAGTATTTGTGATTTATTATCTAGTTTTAGGTTTTTAAATTATAAAGGGCAGCCCAGTGCCCTAAGTTCCCGCTATGCGCGGGGTCCGGGGAAGGACCGAACCACAAGGGTCTATTGTACACAACCTTACCCCGTATTTTTGCAAGAGGTTGTTGCCATGGCTCGAATCCCTGACCTCCTGGTCACATAACATCAATTTTATCAGTTACGATAAGGCTCCCCAATAATAGTAACTTTATATCATTATTATTTTTATTATTTGAAAAATTAGGAACTAGAATATCATTTTACAACTCTAAGTATGTTCTATCATAGTCATTTTATAGGTATAATGCATCATTACGTCTTTCACTTTTTCTGATTTTTTTTTTTTTTGGGTATGTTTCATGCACATGTTAGCATGTTTAGAGATATATACTTTTTTCTATTAATTTTATAATCTTATTGATATTTATACAATTTTAATATATTTTTTTATTTGTATAATTATTTTATTAATTTATAAATATTAAAAATTAAATACTCATGGGGCTTACATCCCGTGCCTTAGGGCTTTCGCCTCACCCCGTGATAGATAAAACACCTCGCCTCTTGTCCCCGCCTTTTAAAACACTGGACTCACAACATGGTCACTACTAGTTTATGATGCTTGTATGTGCTACGGAAAAACTGTAATTACAATTTGCTAAATTGAAGATGACATTTTGCTTTAGGGATGTTGTTTATGATGGAAATGCTATGAGAACCTTGCCCATTTTGGTCGTTTAAGCTTCTGAACTTTTACAGTTTAAGCAAGAGACTTTATAACTTTAGGAAGATAGGTAAATTTTGAAACAACTACAAGTAAGATTTTGGTGAAAGTTAGTGAAATTACTCTTTTTCTTATTTAAATTTAGAGAAAGTTAGTTTATACAAATTCTTCAAAGATTTGCGAGATGGCCAATCTTTTTGCTATTTCTATTTTCTTGTCTTAGATTTATTAGCTCTATTTATGAGCAGGTCTATGACATAGGTCATGGTTTTACTTCCACAAAATTTTACGTAACAGGTATTATTTTCATTTTTAGCATGGGATACCTAAGACATTCATTTAAGAAAAATGAAAGATATTGATTGTGATATATTTGGATTCTGAAGTGAAAAAATTCCTTCTTAGTTATCAGTTATCACCCGGACAAGTTAGAAAAAGTATTGCTTTATAGAAATTTTGGTGGAAGTGGCTGAGGAAACGCTAAAATAGAGCTGGAAAGTTAGTTCTGGATATTCACATTAGGTAAATTAGCAAATTTTAGGTCTCACAGCAAGGCTTTCTTGCCTGAAGCTATTGTCATTGACCTTCATGTAATACTCGTTCAACTAGGCTTAAAGTCTAGTTCCGTTTAGATCACGTTGCTTAGTACCACCTGTAGACATGAAAAGTTTTAATAGGAAAAATGATATGCAGGTTGTCCATTGCCACACATTTTGTGAAGGGTTCAAGGCTGGTGTGAAAGAACCCATCAAAGTTATAAGTTGCAACTGATTAAAAAAATTCACATTTCATCACCGGAACTAATCTTGCTATCTTCATAAAAGCAATTCTTTTCTAATCTTAGTCTTCAATTTGCAGGTGCTGTAAGATAACACAAGTTTGCACGATGGAAGAAAATGAGTGCCTCATCTCTTCTTGAAGCTGAGACAAGTGAAGGTACCTGGACCTTGGTAGAAAGCTCTTTGAGACCGTGACAACAACTTAGATTAAATGTTTTTCTCGTTCTTCTGCTGGAAAATTTACTTCCTTGTTCATGATAATTAAATTGCCTGTACTATCGAGATAGAAGTCTGTATAATGATGTTCTTCATTGAGAAGGAAGTAGTGAAATTGTGCTGGATATCAGATATCAATTGTTGACTACTGGTTTATTTTGCCCACTACATGCAACTATGGAAAATTCTGCAGTAGCAGCTCTTTATCTGTAAAGTTCCATGTTAAAAGTAGTACTAAGTCACATTCTAGTTCTGTAGATTTTGGGGAAGGTAATGGTGTTTTTATGGTTCTGAGGGTTTGAGGGGGGTTGGGGGCTGGGCTTTTAAATCTAGCTTCAGTTAAGAAGTTTGGCGAATGGAAGTACGCAGTCCATAAATTTTCTCCGTGGGAGGAAAAGTCATGATAGGCTGTATTATTATTCTGCTTTAAGTTAATTTCTTGGTAATTTCCATAGAAACCATGGAATATATCTATGAAGTACATAGGCTGCAGACCATGTATAAAGCAAGTTGATATTGCTGTCACTTATGATTTTTTTTCTACAGTACCTGTCTGTTTCTTTTCATTTTCCTTTGTTATAAAAACACTCAAGATCTTTGCATTTTTATTATGGCTGAGAAGATAACATATGTGTGACAAATATCTTTAATGGGTGAACTTTGTTCAATAATCTTGCCAAATATTCTTAAACATGGCTAAACAGATATTGCTAAGAGGTCAAAAGTAATTCTGCGGAGGCTCTAAAGCCTGACTTATCACCATGTTGCTGATATGCTTGTAATCTTTCAGCATGGGATGTTCCATTAAATGGTTATCTACAAAGGATTGGGGGTAGTGGTGATCTTCTCTACTTGAAATGTTCTTTGGACTAGCGATATGACACTCAAGTAAGTTGCTCGTTGATAATTAATACCTCGAAGGAAGACAGCAGAAATAATTAAGTCTGTAAGAAGCAATTGTATGAGGTGCGTTATTTCAATAATAATAAACGTGGAAGGCAGAAAAAAGTTGTTTTAGTACAAAGAAAAGAACACGCTCATTCAAATCCTCGTATGATACTGTCTCATCATCCCAATGACCCGGAGCTTTGCAATCTCTGGACCAAAATAGGAAAGACTGACACACTAAGCTTCTTTTTCTTGTCGTCTATAGTTTAGTTTCAGACAGGCTCAAATTCTTGTGGACTCTTTTAGGTGCTATGAGTATGTCACTTAATTACTTTGTGACACTGTTCTCTGCTAATCTACAATGGGAAGACTATGTTACCTCTATACAGATGCATATCTTTACATTAGTGCTATCTCTTTAGCTTTCATAGAATGGCTCTTTTTGATAAATCCTACATAAAGGTCTGTCCTGCTTGAGTCACACTCTGGACGTCTAGCATTTCGGCCTCCTTCTGACATGCTTTTCACGAATTGCCCTAAATTCTGCCAATTTTCTGGCTCAAACAACCGTTTGTTCATTCTCAGGAATGTAAATGCGCTCAATGCATTTCCAGAATCTGACCTGCTTGTTGCCAAAACTTGAGAATATGCTCCTCCATCATACCTCTCTAGAGCATTTTCTCCAGCAAGTTCTACTTCAGAAGTTCTAGTTGCGTTTTTCACTTGTCGAACTAAGCCTTCTGGTGAGCAATTTGCACTCTGGGGCTGTTCACCATCCGTCATTTCCATACATGTAAAGTTAAATACAACACCATGTTTCCCGAACATACGTGCGATAGGTAGATAGCCATTTGTCTCTCTCGTATTGTAGTATCCTGCTGTTAGCTCTGCAGCATGTGATCTAGTATTGTAATGCCAATGAATCCCAGCTACCTTTCCAGATAGTTTAGCCCCAGTTCCTTGGTATATACTTTCTGCTGCTCCTAGGATTCTGTCGCCATGCTCCAGTAGCTTTCCTGAATACCACTCTAGGAAGAATTTTCCATATTCACTGTTCCATGTTCCATCATTTTGGAAAAATCCAGTATCCTCAGGAAATTGGTTGTACTGTCCTGAGTCATGAGGCCCTCCCTGGCCCCAGTCATCTTTTCCTGCCGCCTTGGCAGATGCTGCCAGTGAAGCTCTCATGTACTGTGTTGACAAAAAAGAAGTTAGTTTATTTTTTCTAGCTTCTGAAGGTCTTTATATTTTTTTTTCTGAGATTTACTTATGTAAGGAAAAACGATTTTATTAATATCTCTGACAATAGATGCAAAAAGTTACCTTGTCATAGTTCTGGAATTCTCCAATTCCAGGAAATCTCCAAGTACCATTGCTTTCTGGATAGGATGGATATCTTAGCTCCCCACACGGACCCAATCCCACTTGAATCTCCTATAGAAGAAAATAAAATGTCAATTTCAAATTCTCCTACCATTTTAGCTTGGAAAATATAATAGGAGTATAGCACCCAAGGTTTTGGCCTAGTGGTCAATGAACTGGGTTGAGAACCATCAGGTTTCTGATTCAAATCACGGAGATAAAAACACTAGGTGATCTCCGTCCATCTGTCCAAGCCTTGGAGGATGGAGTTGCTTGGTACCTTTTGCAGGTGGAGGTAGTAGATATCTCGTGGAATTAGTCGAGGTGCGTAAGCTGGCCCGGATACCATAATTATCAACAAAATATACTATATAATTGTAGTATGTTAAGACGTACCCTGTGTCATTTGGATGATTCTATATACTTTACTGGTCCGCCTTTTAGATGTCTAACCAACAAATTGGTCGACCACATGAGATTACATAAAGTAACTGATTCGATTTTGCTTATTCACTTACTTTCTTAGCCGCACTTCTCTCTTTTGGATAAATAGCCTGATTTGTTTTTGTTTAGATTACTTCAAATTAGCCTTCAGCCTATATTTCTCCCGGATTAGGATAAATTATTTAATCCTATCCTAATGAAACTCTGACAGTATGATCTGCAGTGGTTTTATGTTTAAACATTTTTTTTAACAATTAGCAGCTTCACTTTCCAACTTAGCTCTTATTCCTCCTCTAAAGAAAGAGATGATTCTGTGCGTGCTGTGTGTGTTTATTTTTCTAAAGCTTGTGCTTGTTCTTTTCAGTTACTGTTTCTTTAGAGTTTGGTAGGTTAGTAGGAAGTATCCTATTGAAGTAATAATATTGGTTACGTGATTGTATAGCAGAAGGCTTACCACTATGACATCTCCCAAGTAATCGTTGAATCTTTCTCTGAAGCTCCTCATATAGTCGGTGTACACCTGAATGGGCGTCCTTCCTTTGAGTACTGGTAACATATCACAACCTAAGGAAATATACTCAGGATTTCTCCTGCCTGATCTATCTGTGTAGACAAGATCTGGATTCTTCCCGATATCTTCAAGTACCCATGGAGGTAGGGGAATACTGCAAAATCCATTACAAGTTTTAGCGACAGTTTGATTTCTTCTAGAACCACAGTCTGAATAGTGACAGGAAATTCCAGTTACACTTGAAATAATCCCTTCTCTATGAACTACTATTACTTTAGATTGCAGCCGAATATGTCTTTTTCCAAAGATTATAATTCTGTTAACCATTTCAAAACAAATAATATGACTCAAAGCTTGACGAAAGCTGAGATTCTACAGGAATTGCCTTTCTGGTGATATGCTGTGGGAATATGAGAACAGAAAAGTTAAACTTCCTAGTTTCTCAGAACCTAACTAAATATTTCATGAATCTATGCAAATAGTGGTGTATTAGTACAGATTGCTAGATTATTGGGGTTTAAGATTTACTATCTCTATAATACTAGTAGCTTATTAGAGCCTAATGGAAATAGAGCAGAATATAGATTGTGATAAAGCCTGGTGGAAACATAAACTGCATTTTAAAGTACCTGCAAGAGTCTCCAACATTTCCACCACACTGGTGAAAAGACATGACAACTTGAAGTTTCAAGCCGTGTTCTTTACACATCTTGACAAGTTCAGCATAACCTTCCCAGTTATACTTAAAGGGTCCATCTTTCTCCACCAAACCCCACCAAGCATCCACCATTACGCCTTCAACTCCAGCACTTCTCAAGGCCATCAAACTCGCGTTCGTCAATCGTGGCTTGTTCAGTTTCCCGCCCATGGTCACGGTATCAAGTGGCAGCATCACAAAAACAGGTACCTTTGTACTATTAGTATTTCTGTGAGTAGTTGTTAGGACATGAAGTTTTCCCCTTTCCTCATTAACGATAACTCTCTCATGAGAGAGGTGAGCTTCTTGCATGGAACTCTTTGTTATGAGACGACAAGATGTCTTCGTTTGTGCAAATGAAACCATGCCTAAGAAATCATCAGGTGTTTTAGTACCTTTGGTTTCTGTTATATTGATAAAAGAAGTTGAAGAATGAAGCGCTAAAGCCATTTATTGTGTGTGTTTTTTTATAATAGAAGATGTACGAATTGCTGTTTTTGATAATAGAAGATGTAGGAATTGATGAAGTAGTTGTATATTTATAAAGCAAGATCCTGAAGGTTTCAGGTGCATGATTCATAAAGGATACAAATTTGGTGGGCTCTATTTAGATATTTAGAGAAGGTGCAAAGGTTTAAAACAAGTCGGCCAACTTTTTCAAGGTCTGTATTCTACTTAACGTGGTGACACATACATGATATAATTCCATTTTATAAACCTTTATGTCCTCAATAATATAATATATAATGTTGCCGACGTCAATTAGGAATGATGGCAAAAAAGAAAAAAAAATAGAAATTCATTTAAATGTGAAATAAACAACAATAACAATCAAGGGCGGCCCATCAAATTTTGTGGCCTAAAGCTAAATTTTATGTGGGGCTTTAACTTTTTTAAAAAAAAGAAATTATTATTTTTATTTGAAGTCTATTTTTCTAGTTTTATTTTAGATGCAAAGTTATTAAAAAAAATTAAAATCAATTTCTTCCAATAAGTCTTTTTAATTGACAATATAGCTAATCCATTTAACCTCTCTTGAGATATTGTTGATCTTATTTAAGATTTTATCAATTTTAATTTTAAAAAACTTCTTTCCGCTGAAATAACGGTAACGTGAGTTATTAACATTATTCTATAAGTAATATATGCATTTCGAAAAGAATCAAATCTTTTTATTTGATTGAGTATATCAATTAAACTGTTATTTTCTAATTTTACTATTTTTCTTAATACATTTAATTTAGAAAATAAATCTAAACCACCAATATCAGATTGATTATTATGCTTTAAGGAACAATCAAGATTAAGACAATATTTTTCTAAATTTCCATCATCTAGTGATCTCAATTTTTAACGCTAAATAGAAAACCAAAAATATTTGCATATGCTTTAAATTTGTTCAAATCTATTTTGAAGTGAAAAATAGCCTTGTCCACTATGTATAAAAAGTAATAAACTCTAAAGGACTCTCGAGGGTGATGGTAGGTTGGAATCACGTGTTTTAGTCATAGTTTGCACTTAAATTACTGTATTTTACTTGCGTTTGAGCTTGAATGTTACTGTATTGCACTTATTATGTGTTTTAGGCCTTGCAGGAAACAATTTCAAGCTATTAAGGTAATATGGAGCTAAATCGAACAAGTTGGAGCTTTGAAGTTTGAGTAGAAGCCCAAGAAATTAAGCTGGTTGGTCCGATATGATTTTGCTAAGTTCTCTGGATTTCCCCACAAGCGCACCGCATGGGGCGGCGTGGGGCACGACGGTATAAAAATGTCAGAGTAATTTCTTATTTCATCTAGGAAAGGGTAGTTTCGTCCGGGTTTATTGTGAGACGGCTTAAATACACCAGGAAACGCGATTTGGGGAGACGGGGCGACCTAAGGAAGCTAAAGAGGAGTTGGAAGTACACAAGGATTTCATCATTCCTTCCTTACTCAAGACCCGAGTTTGTATCGAATCTATGTTTTCCTATACTTTAATTATATTTGTGATGAATTTCTCTACGTCTATGGAGTAGTTCCCTTTAGGGTTTGCGGATTTGGTGTATTGATGATTGTTTGTGGATTATAACTCTAGTTTTACGTATTGAATTGTTTTGGAAGATTTAATTGTTGCATCTATATTCACTAGTTCATGTAATCGAGAGAGGCATAACTTGTGATATCTTTGCATTATATTGTTGGTTGAGTTCATAGATTCTTCTAAATAATCGAAAGAGGCTAGTTGAATCATTGATTAAACCTCATTAGGAGAATAATCGAAAGAGGTTTTCCTAAAGATCAATCTACTATGCATTCTTGCATATCTTCACAGTGCTTAAGTTGGTCCATCTCGTGAGGTTAAAACTTAATCGGGAGAGGAGTTTCTGCTGAACGTTTGAAATAGAGTGAATTCGAGAGACTCACTTGAATATTGGAAGTGAATTATCTAGATTTAGATCCGGAACAATTATCTTGCACCTATCCTGTCAAAACCCTATCTTCTCCCACTGATAACCTTATTTGCTCATTCCTTGTCTCGATCGTCACTAGTCAATACCTTTAGATTCTTAGTTAATTTCAATTCTTAATCATATATATCTCACTTATTGATCCTCCTGGATAGCAATCAAGTTAGAAACTACAGAAATATTGTTTAAATCAAATCCATGTGGATACGATATTATACTATACTATTTTTGATTATCGAGCACAATTTAAGTGTGTGTTTTGCGCTCGTCAAATTTTAGCGCTGTTGCCGGGGATTGGCAATCAATATTGTTCAAAATAGTTTTTTGGTGCTAATTCAGGAATTTGTTTTTTTAATTTATTTATTTTTAATTTTATTTTATTCTTCACGGGTTACCTCTTTCGTGTGCAGGCAACATATTGACTTCTCTAGTGTATGACTCGATCATCTTCAAAGGAATTGATTCCATACAATTCAAAGGTGGAAAAAAGTCTGGGACAGTTGAGAAAAAAGAAAGAACTCACCGGAAATTTTTTGGGGAAACCTTCAAACCCAAAAAAGATGGCTAAAGACGACGAGAACGAAGTAGATTTAGCTGCAAGAGAGGCAACACAACAGAGACAAGAAGATGCAGGGATAGCAGCTGAGGTAGCCCGTAGAGCTGCTGAGGAGACCATCAACAATGATGGGGATCGAAGATTCAATCTAAATCGACCCTTGATTAAAGACCAATTCGAGAATGCGGTACCCAGGCTTGGTAGAGCATTGGGTGATTATGCCTGACCAGTCTACGATAAGGGTTTGTCCAGTGTCAGACCTCCACCAGTAGCAGCGAATAACTTCGAGTCTTCAATCTATCCAAAACAACTGCATTTTCAGAGGGAATGTGAGCCAAGATCCTAACACTCACTTGATGGTTTGAAGAAATCACGAACACCTTCCAATACAATGGAGTATCAAAGGATGCAGTCTACTTAAAGGCATTCCCCTTTTCATAAAAGGATGACGTGAAGCACTGGCTTCGTAGCTTTCCAACATGGTCGATCAGTACATGGGAAGATATGACTAGAAAGTTTCTTGACAAATACTTCTCAGCTGCCAAAACAGTAAAGTTCAGAAGGAAAATTCACAACTTCTGCCAGATGGATACTGAAATAGTTTTTGAGGCTTGGGAAAGATTCAAGGAGATAGTGAGGAAGTGTCAGCAGGACTTTTGGGATAGACTAACACCCCCCTCACGACGAACTCTGAACACTGCAGTTGGAGCTCCTTTAATGAAAGAGACTCATGAGGAAATTGTGGCAATTCTTGATGAGCTATCTGAAGATGCCAACCAGTGGCCGGCTGAGAGTAATGATATAAGAAAAGTAGTTGGGGTTCATCAAGTAGATTCCAATACAGCGGTGCAAGCCCAATTAGATGCCATGGCCAAAGAGATAAGAAAGTTAACCTTAGCCAAGGTCCAAATCCAACCATCACCAATTTGTGACTTCTTTGGAATGGGTCATCCAATGCATGAGTGTCAGGCTGTAGATACAGATGAAGTGGTAAATGCTGTGGGGAGTTTTGATTGGGGAAACTACCAGAATGGTAATAATTTCAATCCTATGGGACAGAGGCACCTAAGCTTTTTTTGGAATCACTAAATGGTAATTTGAACTCATGGCAGCAAGGTAACTCTAGACCCTAGGGATAAGGCTTTCATAATCAAGACAGATGAGAGGCTTGACGCCCATAGTGCAGCTATCAAAGAACTGAGCACATCTTTTTGAAACCTGGAAATACAGGTTGGGCAACTATCTACTCTAATGTTATAGAGGGTCCATGGAATGCTCCCAGCTGATACAAAAAAAAATCCCAAAAAAATAATGAATGTTGTAACTTTGAGAAGTGAGCAAGTGTTGAAAGATCTCACCCAATCCAAAAAGATATGAGACTTGAAAAAAAAATGGGGAGCAGCTGAAAAGTGAGATTGAGAAGAAGAAGAAGAAAGGCTAGATGGAAGCTGAGAGAAAGAAGAAGGAAGAAAACTCGAGAAGAGAGGAACTTGAGGAGAGAAAGCATATGCCTGCTCCACCTTCCCCAAAATCTAAGTAGAGAAAAGCTGGACAAGCAGTTTGAGAGATTATTGGATGTGCTAAAATAGATTCATGTAATCTTACCATTCACAGAAGTTCTCTCACAGATGCTTGCTTATGCTAAATTCTTGAAAGAGATCCTTACGAAGAAGAGGAAAATAGGGGATACCTCGGTGGTCAAGCTCACAGAGCATTGCAAAAATAAACTCCCACTAAAGTGTGGAGATTCAGGAGTTTTACTATACCGTGCTCTTTAGGAACTATTAATTTTGATAAACTCTTATATGATTCTGGTGCTTCAATTAATTTAATGCCTCTATCTATCTATAGGAAACTGGAGAAGGAGATTGGAGAGATAAGGTTTGCACCCATATCTTTACAGCTGGCAGACCAAATGACTATAACACCCGAGGGGATAGTGGAAGATGTGTTAGTTCGGGTGGATAAGTTCGTATTTCCCGTGAATTTTATAGTGGTAAATATGGAGGAAAAGAAGGAGGTCCCCCTCATCTTAGGAAGACCATTCTTAGCGATGGGTAAAGCTATATTAGATATACAAGAGAGAAAACTCATGCTTAGAATGGGTGAGGAGACTGTGACTTTTAAGATGGATGTAGCAAAGGGTGCACAAAAGGACAAACCAGCTGCGAGTGTTGAGTGAAAAGTAAACTGCGCGAAAGAGAAGGCTGCGGTGAGCGATAAAGATAAGTGTGGGTGTACCCAAAGAAGGCCGAGAAGAAGCTGTCCATATGGATGTGTGCATTAGTTCGAGTGCGAGGGATGGAGCCCGACTTCGACTCAAACCCAGACTAGATGTTTAGGGATGTTTCCTTTACCTTATGCTTTTTAATTGTGTGCCATGGGGACATGTCACGACTAAATGTGTGGGGTGGAGAATGTATATAAGTATATGTGTGTGTTTGTAATTGTTTCTTTTAATTTTGAAAAAAATAAAATAAAATTTTGACGATGGATTTCCTCGGATGTCTTCTTGAGGGATTAAAGTCGAAGAAAAAAAATATTTTGTTTTTCTTAGGTAGTGTAGAAATCTTCCCTTGATTTTTCTTTGTGCCGTGGTTCTTTTCCAAATGTTTTGTTTGGACCACATGTAGTTAGTTTTTATTTTTTTAAGAGTAGGAAACCTTGTGAGGTGCTTTGAAATGAAAACAATATCTCTTTACTTTATTATACCTTGAGAGTATTAAGTGTCTTAGTTGTGACGCCTAGGCTCAGTTCTTGACTCTTGGATAAGTACCTTAATCTGTTTGATCACGACTCTGCTTAACTGCTTTGACTCGAGAGTCGGTACAAATCCAATCCTAAGTGATTTATGTTCCAATAAGTGTGTGAGTTTTTGTGTTATTCTGTACATTGCATTTGATGTCTAGACTTGCTTCGTATGTTTGAAAATCGAAATAGTAGTTTTATTCAGTCTTGGAAGTGATATAGGCGTTTCTTTGTTGAGCCAGTTATATGCTTTTACCCACCTAATTGTTATGTATCTTAGTTAACCATTTGAGCCTGTAATCTTATTTCTTTGGTAACCACATTACAAGCCTTACCCATTTATTTGGATTGACCATCTATTTGAACCTTTTACCTCTCATGAGCACTTAAATTTGTTATGAACCTTGTAAAAAGTAAAGTGTGGGGTGTTGGCTTGGCTTTTGAGTGGAACTATTGAAATAGGAGAAAGGTGCATTGATTTGAAAAAGTAAGAGCCGCTTAATTTAAAAAGAAAAAAAAATAGTTGTATTGTTATGAAAAATATTCTTTGATAGTGGTAACTCTTGATGTATTTGTGCTTATAGAAGTTGGGAGTTGACGTATTGTGACGTGAAGGTAGAGTTATGGTTTGACATAAGTGTGGGATTTGAATTGCTAATGTTTATACATTAAAAGTGCTTAGGGAGGTGTAGTTACTATACACACACACACACACACACACACACACACACCCCACCCATCCCGCAGCCTACATTACAACCAAATAAAGTCTTACTTGATCCTTGACTGAATGAGCTCAATTAGTAGAGTATTACACTACGGGCAAGCCTATGGTACGTCTCTTGTGGCATATGAATATTATTTCTAAGAGTGAGTGAATTCTTTCTATATTAAATTCCTAATCGTTCTTAAATTTCATTATGTGTGAAATTACTCTCGATTGTTGTGTGAGGGCACTTAATTCACGAAGGAAAGGTAATGTTGTTGACTTTTATGTTAGAGTAAGTGAACGGGTTGTGAAAAATGCATGGTGCTTTTGAGTCAAATCTTGAGGCAAGGATGTTATGTTAGAGTGCTTAGTATGTTCTAGATATTCTTGGTATGATAAGTTAAGGGAGTTATTTAAAAAGGTCGCGACTATGTGAAGTGCAGCTTGATTGCTCGAGGACGAGCAATGGTTTAAGTGTGGAGTGTTGATGGTAGGCTAGAATCACGTGTTTTAGTCATAGTTTGCACTCAAATTACTGCATTTTACTTGTGTTTGAGCTTGAATGTTAGTGTATTGCACTTATTGTGTGTTTTAGGCCTTGCAGGAAACGATTCCGAGATAATACGGTAATTTGGAGCTAATTCGAACAAGTTGGAGCTTTGAAGTTAGAGAAGAAGCCCAAGCAACTAAGCCGGGATCACGTTCAGGGGTCGAGGACCAAGTCCGGATGTCAAAGAATGAACAAACGAATTTACTCTGAGAAAAAGGCACAGCCGCGTCGCATGGGGCACCGCGAGGCACGGCGCGATAGTGCAAAAGTTGGTCCGATATGATTTTGCTAAGTTCTCCAGATTTCCCCACAAGAGCGCCGCATGAGGCGGCACGGGGCGCGACGCGGCAGTACGAAAATGACAGAGTAATTTCTTATTTCGTCTAGGAAAAGGTAGTTTCATATCATCCGGGTTTATTGTGAGACAGCTTAAACACACGAGAAAACGCGATTTGGGGAGACGGGGGTGACCTAAGGAAGCTAAAGAGGAGTTGGAAAAACACAAGGATTTCATCATTCCTTCCTTACTCAAGACCCGAGTTTGTATCGAATCTATGTTTTCCTATACTTTAATTATATTTGTGATGAATTTCTCTACGTCTATGGAGTAGTTCCCTTTAGGGTTTGCGGATTTGGTGTATTGATGATTGTTTGTGGATTATAACTCTAGTTTTACGTATTGAATTGTTTTGGAAGATTTAATTGTTGCATCTATATTCACTAGTTCATGTAATCGAGAGAGGCATAACTTGCGATATCTTTGCATTATATTGTTGGTTGAGCTCATAGATTCTTCTAAGTAATCGAAAGAGGCTAGTTGAATCATTGATTAAACCTAGTTAGGAGAATAATCGAAAGAGATTTTCCTAAATAGTAATCTACTACGCATTCTTGCATATCTTCATAGTGCTTAAGTGTCACGACACAAACTGGAGGGCCATGACTGGCACCTGGGCCATACTTGCTGAGCACCAACGCACATTTTATCTAACTTTTGTTATTATCTATAAGGGCCGATGAGATCAGTATAAATGGTAGACATGAATCCTAAACAACCAACAATGGCATGAACATATATGTCATGAGCCGACAAGGCTGTCATGAAGCTACGTATAAGGTGCGAGCTGACAAGCTGCCATGAGAGACTATACAACGAAAATTAGTCGACAAGGCAATCCAAACTATACATGAGTCGACACATGTCTATGAGCCTCTACAGGAATATAAGTGATGCAACATTGCCGGAGTAGGGCCCCGACATACCCATAATGCCTATAACAAAAATGCATACCAAGACCACGGCAAGTCCGGAGAAGGGATCTCGCCAATAACCGCTGAACTGGGCAGCCTACTGTGGTGGGGGAGCTTCGCCTACCTGTCTATCAGGGCCTGCAGCACGACATGCAGCGTCCACAAATAAAAGGATGTCAGTACGAATAAAGTACTGAGTATGTGAGGCAGGAAAGCATAAGCAAGAACAATAATTTAAAAAGGAATAGAGAATATACAACCTGTAACATATAGGTACCTCTGAGGGCTACTGACATGAATGCATGATACATATATATATATATATATATATATACACACACACACACACACACATACACTTTTAAAACATACGCTTCTGTGGGCATCATTATCATCATATCATACCCGGCACTAATAGGCTCGATAAAAACGTACCCGGCCATCATAAGGCTTGGTAGAATCATACCCGACCACGTGGAGCTTGGTAAAATCCAACTGATCAGTGGTTGCACAATAGGTGCCATACCCGGCCGACTATAATGCGGCTCGGTAGAGTAAAATAGATACATATATATGATGCGTGTTGGACTTATTGGAATTTGAACCTTTCGGAGTGATGTAAGGTTGGTATCCTCCGTACACATTATTAGGACTAAATCCTCATCAAGAATCTTATAAGAATCAGGAAGTACCAACAACATTGATAGCATAAAGATAAATATAAGTAACATCAACATGAATCGTTCCATAAGAAGGGAAACAATGTAAGTACTGCTAGCCTCTAAGAGTGGAGTATCTTTGGAAGCTCGTTCATTACATTACGCACAATCAAAGTCGTGCAAAAGAAGGAAAGGGATAGCCTCACATACCTTGTATATACTGCCCAATCTCAAGGTATGAAAATGCAACGACTCCTTAGTCTACAATAAGAGAAATGACACATCGTTATTGTTTAAGTGTCGTAACTATTATGTATCAACCGTAACCTATTTTACGATGAAACGGACAGCACCTCCCCTATATATATGACTTCCCACAAGTTAACACAACCATCAAACAGCCCAAACAACATCAATAATAATCATATTAAGCCTCCCAAAACAGTCCACAAAACAACAACATACTAGCAAGTCTTCTGACATACATCTCACAAGTTCTAGCTTCAACGACTTAGCCGTAACTTGGATAAGCTTAAATACATGTAGGGTAAGAGGTTCCTTACCTTTAAACAGGATGAACAACTTCAATTTGACCTTAATTGACCACGAAATATCCTTCCAATACTGGCACAAGAACAAGGAAGCGAAGCTAGCAATCAATTAGGGTTTTTCGGCACTAGAATCACTTTAGAAGACTTGAAATCACCTAGGGTTGATATTAAAAATTGAGGGAGTATTTTACAGAACATAACCAACTTAAAACAACCTCCCACACGAGCTGAAACAACACAAAAATCAGCAACAACAAGAAGAACAGAAACTTACTCGCACCACAGGATTCCCCGACACTTGATTTGTGTTGTTTGCCCTTTGTTTTAGTCTTGGATCATGAGAGAACCTTGAGAGAGTGTTCTTAGGGTTCTAAGGTCTGAATATACTGAAAAATAATGACTGAAAACGGGGTTGAGGCGTGTTTATATATATCCATATGTCTTAACCGCCTATGTGGGGCCCACAGAGAGGTGCTTGTTGCAGTATCGCGAAAACGCGAATATCTCCCAATTCTGAGATCGTATCGACGAATGGTTTAATGCATTGAAAACTAGACTCATAGATATTCAATTTAGTGGGTAGATCACCCCGTAATTCCAAGCAAATTGGGAGAAAATCTTAGTGATATTTGACCTAAAGTATGAGTAAAATTACGAATGTAAGTTGCGACAACTTTTGTCGACTTTTGTTTCATAACTCGTTTGACTTCAAGACTTATGAAACGGGTATTATATGATTCAAATACCTTAAAACATAACCTCTTGGTAATATTAATCACCTCTAGAGTTACCCAAAAATACGAGTTACAACATCCTTGATTCGTTTAACTTCTAGTACTTGTTAACCACTCTTATACGCCCTTGTATAATTTAAGACCAATAGGACTAAATTCTTATCATCTCAAAGATAATTTCTTCTCGGACCTACGTAGACTAACTTACGGCGTAAGCTAACGTATGCAAATATGGGTTGTAACATTAAGTTGGTTCATCTCGCGAGGTTAAGACTTAATCGAAAGAGGAGTTTCTGCTGAACGTTTGAACTAATAATAGAGTGAATTTGAGAGACTCACTTGAACATTGGAAGTGATTTATCTAGATTTAGATCCCGAACAATTATCTTGCACCTAGTCTATCAAAACCCTATCTTCTCCCACTGATAACCTTATTTGCTCATTCCTTGTCTCGATCGTCACTAGTCAATAGCTTTAGATTCTTAGTTAATTTCAATTCTTAATCATATAAATCTCAATTGTTGATCCTTCTGAATAGCAATCAAGCTAGGAACTACGAATACTGTTTAAATCCAATCCCCATGGATACGATATTATACTATACTATCTTTGATTTGCGAGCACAATTTAAATATGTGTTTTGCGCTCATCAGAGGGATTTTGAGATTTCATTATCAACATTCTCATCAAATTGTTTCTTCCTATATATCACACGTTTCTTACGAAATTTGGGTTCGATATTCATTTTAAATGCAATTTCCTTGGCAGAAATCACAACAATTGCATATCTTTCTTCTCTATATTTGTTAAGAAAGAAATTAAACATTTTAACTTCACAGAATTCTTTTTTAGCTTATATAAAGTATGTTAGGTGTAACAAAAAATGGGGCCCTAAAAAATGTGGGGCCTAAAACAATTGTTTTACCTGCTTTAAGAAAGAGTCGCCCTGATAATAACAATATGCCCAATGTATTTACACAAGTGGGGTAGGGAGGGTAATAAGTAGTATGTATACATACCTTGTACCTTGTGAAGGTAGAGAGGCTATTTCCGGAAAACCCTCGAATCAATAAAGTAAAAACACAACAGTTATGACAAAAAACTATGCAAAGCGAGATAATAACAACAACTAGAAACAAATAACGAAGAAAGCAAAGAAATCATTAGATAACAATATCTGATCTAAAAAGAAAGAGACACGGGGATAATACTAGAAGACATGTCAAATTATACAGATAGTCAGAGATTATATCATCTGCTGTCTAACTTCATAGGTAAAAAAATCGTATGTTGTCCTCTAAATATTACTAGCATTTAGTATTGGAGGGGACTTATTGTAAAATTACTTTTTATTTTTATGCTTAGTGTATTGGACTGCTCTTTTATTATTCTTCTGTTTTCAGTTGTTAAAAGAGATAAGAGAAAGACATTTTACCTGATAAAAGAAAAAGAGACAGTTATGAAAAATAGTAAAAAGCGATAGTTATGAGAAATAGTAATCTTTCTGGTTGAAAATAGAATTTAACTTCTACATACGAGCCGTCCAAAATAATTGTCCATAATGAGTGAAACTAATCACTTGAAAAAGAAGGCAGACATATGCGACAAGCCTACAATATGTAAATCTATATTAATTGTGTGGAAATTATTTACATTAGCCGTGAATATAATAAGTTAATTCCTTGAAAATATAATAGTAAGCCATGTTGCATGTCAATTTTATTACCTTATAAAAAAAATACTTTGAGGTAGTTGTCAGGTTTTTTTATTTGTTTATTTCAGAGCTGGAGGAGGAACCTTGGCGTAACTGGTAAAGTTGTTGTCATGTGACCAGGAGGTCACAGGCTTAAGCCGTGGAAACAGCATCATGCAGAAATGTAAGATAAAACTGTGTACAATAGACCCTCGTGGTCTGACCCTTCGCCGGACCCTGCACATAGCGAAAACTTAGTGTACCGAGCAGTCCTTTTTATTTCAGATCTGATTACAGAATACTTATAGAAACATCAGAAAATTGCCGAAAAAAATGAAAAGAAGTCCTCTTTTTGTAAGTTAAAATAAATATGAAAAGACATATGAATTCCTCTCCGGTCCTCAGGAGGTACATACACTGACTAAGAGGTCATGACTTTGAATCCTCATGTACGAGTCCAAATTCTAATGACCTCAGGTAATTACTGGTATGCAATTGTAAGATATTATTTACAAAAAAAGGGTTGCCACGAAAATTTTAGATATTTCTAAGATGTTAAATTTCAAGATATTTCTCAAGTTTTAGTTACTTGTATACCTTCTTGGACTGAGCAATCAAGTACGAAAGCAATGTAACCTGGTCAAAAGAATAATGTTGAAGTCTCTTTCTTCTTTCCCACTAAATTCTCAGCCATATTTGTGGTGGTAATCAATGAGTGGTTCTATTTTGCAAAAATAATGCAACTCCTACAAATATTAACCGCGTGGCCTGTAACTAAAAAAACAAGACTTTCTCTTCATTTACACGTGGACTAGCTTTTAAGTTACACGCTTTGCGCGTGTAACTATACCAGTGAATGTTAAATTTTTAAAAAGTTATATAGATATTAATTCCTCTATTTCAATTTACCTAACACATTTTTCTTACTAAAATTGGATAAATAATAGATAGATTCATGTAATTTTTTAGTTGTGGACAAAATAACTGTTGCTCCCTTACGCACACGCAAGTATACGCGATCGACAAGTAATATAGGACAATGAGTCCGGATTATCGTACCCAAGGGACTTAAGTTACTACTTTATAACAACTAATATCGTTATTTAATCAAGCAAAGATCAAGTTTAGTATATAGTTTATTCTAAATTGTAATTCTAATTTAATCTAGAAATTGAAAGGAACAATATTATATTTTGATATCAATAAAACAAAGATTCCAGGGTTGTGATTATATTCCCAATCCTATTGCGTTCTAATTGACTTATCATTTATGTAGTTAATGTAAGATTGCTAATTAATCGATAATGATACTCATAGTCTTCTTCCGAAGTACTATTCGCCTATTCCTAACAAGATTAATGCCTATATTCTTATGGAATTAATCTAGCAAGAATGCATGAAGAACATGATTATACAATTAAGCATGACAATTAAGTATATTCCTATCTTAATCGCGAATTCGCTCTTTTTAACAAAGTTAAGAACATGCTTTCTTCAATTCTTATTCTAATCTACACTTAGTTTTCTCAAACATAGTATAGATAAATTGATATAACTCAATTGATGGCCAAACAATTAAGAAATTAAGCATAGAATTGAAGAAACAATCTTAGCCACATTAACTATTAAAATAAATCCGTCAAGTTAAAAACACAATATTCATGGCTAATCACAACCCCAGAACAAGGGGTGATTAGCCACTCATGTTCAACAAAATCAAATAACTAATGAAGAAAAACTAAAATAAAGATACTAGTTTTGCTTGATGAATTGAGAAATTCTTGATGTTGTTGATGTTCCTAGCTCCCTTTTGCTCCCAAAATCACGTTATATCCCTTCACAATGGGTTTAGGGATGTTTATATAGGAGTTGGGAAGGTTTTGGGGCAGTTTAGGGTCTTCTAGATCGAAAAGGAGACAAAATCCCGCAATCAGTCCCCTGGGGGGCGCTGG
>MCJB01004825.1:0-17036 GCA_002018475.1 Nicotiana obtusifolia
GGTTGATACCGCCTGAGCCAGGCCAGTGCAAACAGATAATATCTGAGCCAAGGCCTCCTGAAGACCTGGAATAGCGATAGGCACAGCTGGTGCCTGAACTGGTGCTGCTGGAGCCTGTTCCTGAGCCGGGGCAGCTGGTGGATCAACAGATGCTGCCCTCGCTGCTCTGCCTCTACCACGACCACGACCGCATCCTCGTCTGGTAGTTCGCAGCCTCATCATCTGTGAGAGAATAGGATAACAGAAGTTTAGTGTTCGGATCCACAAGTTCGCACGACAAGAATTTCAAGAATATGGAGTTTTCCTAAAAAGGTTCTGCAGCCTCTCGAAGATAAGTACAGACGTCTCCGTACCAATCCGCGAGACTCTACTAAACCCGCTCATGACTCGTGAGACCTATGCCACCTAAGCTCCGATACTATCCTGTCATGACCCGAATCCCAAACCCGGTCGTGATGGCGCCTCTCGTGAAGACAAGGCCAGCCATTCGAACTATAACTCGATTTAAGCAGTTAAGACAGTACTTACATATTTTAATATCAGCAAATTTCGAAAACATAGCTAACCATCCTGATAATAGTCCAAACCGGGGTGTCACAATGTCATGAGCAACTAATGAAATCCTAATAATAAGATTACTATTACAGTATCTCTAGCACAATTGTTTGAAGAAAGTGGAAACAACAAGATAAAAGAGATACGGGGCTGCGGACGCCAACAGCTACCTCGTAGTCTCTGAGTCACCGCTCTGACAGTCGTAGTCAATGCCTCGGAGCGGAATCAATATCGCCTGAATCTGCACACATGGTGCAGGGAGTAATGTGAGTACTTCCAACTCAGTGAGTAATAATCATAAATAATGGCGGAAAGCAAGCAACCACATAAAGCACAAGGCAATCCATATTGAAGCAATAAAACATCATTAAAACAGAAAATCGGTGAGAATCAAGTAGAAACTCCTTTCAACAGGTGAAACATATAATTCTTTCAAGTAATAACGTGAAGTAAAAGAAAACATTTAAAACCGCCCCTCGGGCTCAGTATCCTCTAAAAACACACCCCTCGGGCTCAATATTATTTAAAAACACGCCCCTCGGGCAATATCATAAAAACAGTATCAGCCCCTCGGGCATATCACATGGTACAACATCGGCCCCTCGGGCTCATCACATCACAATATTAGCCCCTCGGGCTATATTTCACATCACAATGGGTACCCTGCGCTCACTGGGGGTGTATAGACTCCGGGAGGGGCCCCTTACGGTCCAAGCGCTATATCATATCTCGTGGCGGCATTCCACCCGATCCCATTATATCTTGTGGCGGCGTTCCACCCGATCCCATTATATCTCATGGCGGCGTGCCACCCGATCCCATTTACATCATATCTCGTGGCGGCGTGCCACCCGATCCCATTTACATCATATCTTATGGTAGGCGTACCACCCGATCCCATTATATCTCGTGGCGGCGTGCCACCCGATCCCATTTACATCATCTCTTGTGGTAGGCGTACCACCCGTTTCCTTTTACATCATTTAAAAATATCATTTAAATCTCAAAACAGAGTAAAAGTGGTTGAGTTGTAAAACAGTGGAAAAGAACATGACTGAGTTCAAGTATTAAATCAAAACAGTGAGGAAACAGTGATAAATACCCCCGAAGGGTTCAAATAACCGGCACGAAATCCAAATATGGCAATCAGCCCAAAACATGATGATATCAAATAAGTTTCAATGAATATGTAGTAAAAATCATCAATCGGGACGGACCAAGTCACAATCTCCAGTAGTAAACGACCCCACGCTCATCATCGAGCGCGTGCCTCACCTCAATTTAGCACTACGATGTGCAATCCGGGGTTTCAAACCCTCAGGACATCATTTACAATCACTACTCACCTCGAACCGGCTAAATCCTTAGCCCGCGACGCCTTTGCCCTTTGAATTGGCCTCCGCGCGCTTCGAATCTATCCAAAATTAGAACTAATATGTCACAATATGCTGGGGTAACAAAGCCCACGCAAAAACAATCAATAAATACTAAGAAATTCCGAAATTAGCAAAACCCGAGCCCCAGGCCCACTTCTCGAAATTCAGTAATTTTCACCTCAACGGTTCCTTATCTCCTTACGAGTTCAACCGTACAAAATTTATCGAATTCCGACATCGGTTCGACCTCCAAGTCTTAAAATCTAAGCTTAAGGGTTTTCCACAAATTTTCCAACTTAAATCACCAATTACATACTAGAATGGCAATAAATTTGGGTAATTTGACCAAGATTGAGTTAGGAACACTTACCCTGATGTTTCCCTTGAAAATCTCCCAAAAATCCCTTCACGATTAGTTGCAATCCAAGTTCTATGGCTCCAACTATATTCAAGATGGCCAAAGTCCTTCTTTTAAGAATTTGTCCAAGAAAATCTCCTTTGGATATAGCTTTGAGGTTGATTTGCTGTGATTTTATGGTGTTTGGAGGTGTTCCTCTTTGCGGGTAACGAAAAATGGGTTTTTCATGGCAAATGGGCACTGATTTCTGTTTATAAAGGGCTCAAAAATCGAGACAAAAACGCACCAGTCGGGTTAAAAATGCGATTGCATATCTGTCGCATAACAGATATGCGGTCCGCATATTTGACGCGACCATCGCAAAGGTAGCCCTAGCCTTCACCGCAAATTTAGCACGAAGCATGGTTTGCGGTCCGCATGTCAAGAATGCGACCGCATTCTTGACCGCATTTTCGACATTGAAATCTGTCTCATTCTGCGGTCTTAGTGCGGTGAAATGCGGTCCGCATTTTAGAAATACGACCGTATTTCTGACCGCATTCTTGACACGAATCTTGCCCAGAAATCTGTTTGAGTTTGCTACCTCATTGTGAGATATGTGGTCCGCATTTGAAAAATGCGACCGCATTTTGGCTCTGGTTTTTCTGAAGCTTTTTCTTTCCAATGATGAAATGGTCCGTTTAACCACCCAAAACTCACCCGAGGCTACTGGACCTCAACCAAAACATGCCAACATATCCCATAACATTATTCAAACTTGTTCCAACCTTCGGAACGCTCAAAACAACCTCTTAACGCCAAATTCGCGTCGGATTCAAGCCTAAGGATTTCAAAATCCTCTAAATCGCTCTTTTGATCTAAACCCAACCAAACCACGTCCGAATGACCTGAAATTTTGCACACAAGTCCTAATTCACATATCAAAGCTACAGCAACTGTCGGAATTCCATTCCGACCCTCGGATCAAAATCTCACCTATCACCGAAAATTGCCAAAATTCTAACTTCACCAATTCAAGCCTAATTCTACACCGGACTTCCAAAACCAATTTCGATCACACTCCTAAGTCCTAAATCACCTCCCGTAACCAACCGAACCATCGGAACTCTCATCCGAGCCCTCTAACTCATAAGTCAACATCCGGTTAACTTTTACAACTTAAACCTTCTTGAAAGAGACTAAGTGTCTCATTTCTTACCAAATCCACTCCGCACTCACACTACTCAACTTGATTACATAAAACATTGCTAACAAAGCATAATAAGGCAGAAACGGGAAAAACAGAGCGGTAACTCATGAGACGACTAGCTGGGTCGTTACAGGTGTAGACCTAGTGGATCGATTATCGTGATTTCTCATGAGCAATTTATTATTTCGTTCAGCCACAAGGAGAAGAGAAATCAACTTGGAGTATTTCTTGAAACATTTCTCTCGGTACTGCTATTGCAGGACCATATTGGAGGTATGAAACGTGGTGAATATTTTTTCAAGCATATAATAGTCAGTGATACTATCTCCACAGAGTTCAATTTAGAAGTAATTCTAAACATCGTAGAATTATATTCAGAAACAGACCTAAAGTCTTGGAGACTCAGATGAGCCCAATCATATCGTGCTTGTGAAAGTGTGACCGACTTTAAGTTGTCATATCTTTCCTTTAAACTATTCTACAAAACAAGTGGATCTTTGACTGTGGGATATTCTATTTGCAATTCTTCATCAAGGTGATGGCGCAAGAAAATCAAGGCCCTAGCACAGTCTTGGGTAGATGCTTTATTTTTATCTTTAATGGCGTCTTCAAGACCCATTGCATCTTAATGGATTTCAGCATCCAATACCCATGACATATAGCTCTTGCCCGAAATTTCAAGGGCAACGAACTTTCGTTTCATAATATCAGTCATAGTTAAAAGAGGAGAAAGTTATACCTTAGTCTTCTCAAAGAGCTCCTTGAGACGGTAGAGTCTCGTGCTAATAATGTGTTATAAAACAATAAAAGAAGAAGAAGAGTATTGCAGAGAAAAGTAGGGAGAGAGAATTCTTATTGATTTGGGATGAATTACAATGGAATAGAACCCCTTTATTTATAGGGAAAAAGTGACTTAGCCACCAAATAACAAACCCTAAAATCTATCTAAAATGTAGCCATTCACCTTAAATGCAATTCTATTTATAACAAAAACCTTATATTTTGACTTCCATAATATTAACGTATAAATCTCATAATTGTCATTCAAAGACTATTGAAAAAGCTGTTTCAAAATGAAAGCCACTATGGCTAATCAAGTAGTCAGATTTGATTTTCTCAAAATAGTAACGTGTATTCTCATAAATATAGCATTTTAATGATCAGATTAGCCAAAATTGAATTGAAATTTGTCAAATAATCTGTTATAGAATATTAAATATATATTCAAAATTGATTGTATAATAAAGATTCATTAATATAATATTAAAAGAATGAACCTAGACATCAATTGAATATTTCTTTTTGAGTTATCAAAATTATTTTTCTAGCAATCCCCCACATAACTCAAAAAGAATATTAAGTAATAGAGTGAAATAAAAAGCTTTGCTGGATTTTCACAAATGAGCATAATGCGTCGAATCTAGTGTCTATTGGACTATGAACCAGATCTAGATAAAATAAGAATAAACTTACAGAACAATTGAGCCAAGACTTCTTTTGTAAGTTTAGTGTATTATCTATCACATTATACCCGCACACACTTTGTTGTTTGTAGCGGTTTTGCGCTAATTGGCCATGCACGCGCTTGGTTTTCATAACAGCTCTAGAAATTTTGCCACAAATTTCATAGGAGCGGCCCCACTCCACACTCATATAGGTCCATCCATCAAGTGTATTCTGCAGCCAATATACCTCCTATAAAAGACTATGGATTATTGGATTAAGAGTTTAATAGCTCAGCCTCACATTTCTTGCAGTCTTGCACTCTATATACACACACCATAAGAAGAGACATAATCTGATAGTGCATATTTGATCAACTAATGACTTGTTATTACTCATATGAACCTACTTCTTGAGATCTCCAATCACATAGGTTGGGGTTACCATCATTGTTGATAAATCTCAAATTGGTAAAATTCTCAACCCCTCGATATTTCACTTATAAGTCAAAGGATCGGCCAAATCCTCTTTTGAACACATAATACATATAAAAAATTATCATCTCTAAGCAATTGCTTTATGACATTATATCTTAAGAAAATGTGTCTACCCTTCCCATTTATAGATTTATTTTCTTACAATGGTTATTGCGCCTTGGCAATCACAATTTATCGACATAATTATTATCGATTAAACTCACCAAGAGGTTGCTTAATCAGACTCATTGACAGGCAATTCCAATACCATAACACCCCATCAAAGGTGACCATATAATCTCTAGTGAGCTACTCTCATCTGAATCAGAGATTCAGTATCATCACTATATCCTTCTTGTAGCGATCCGATCGGTCATTTTGAGCTCTAGCGCATCGTACGGCGGTTTGAGGCCTTGGGTAGCTTCACTTCATGTATTATGACTTATATGTATAGTTGGAATTTAATTTCGGGAAGTTCGGAGTTGATTCGGATGGAAAATTCTCAATTCGAAAGCTTTAAATTGGAAGAGTTGATCAAGGTTTGACTTATTGAGTAAACGACCTTGAAATCGGGATTTAAAGGTTCCAATAGATTCGTATGATGATTTCGGACTTGGGCGTATGTTCGGGTTGAATATCGGATGGTCTGGGAGTATTTCAGTGCTTATTATGGAAAGTTGGCATTTTGAAAGTTTTAGAATTTTGTAAGTTTGGTTTGAAGTGTATTTTTGTGTTATCGGTGTCTGTTTGGGGTTCCGAGGCTTGGAATAGGTTCGTATTGTGATTTATGACTTGTTCGTAAAGTTTGGTGTCATTCCGGAATGTTTATGTATTAATCAGATGTGTTCGTCGAAAGTTGAATGTTGGAAAGTTAAAAGAAGGTTTCGATCGTCGATTCATTGTTTTGATGTTGTTTGGTGTGATTTGAGGCCTCGATCAGGTTCGTGTTTTGTCTTTGGAATTTGTTGGTGTGATTGGACGGGGTCCCGGGAGCTTCGAGTGTGTTCGGGATGGTTTTGTACTAAGTTTGGTTGATTTGCAGCTGCTGGTTTCTGGTGTCCTTGGCATGCTTCACGATCGCGGAAGGCAAATGGGAGCAGATGGGAATTTGTTCTTCGCGTTCGCGGGCTAAGGATCACGATCGCGTAGTGTCCTGGATGGACGATCGCGTTTGGGAACGAAGCTACGCATTCACGTAGTGTTGAAGCAGGGGCTGATGGAATTGGTCTTCGCAAACGCGAAGTTGTCCCGCATTCGCGATTGTTGGATTGGTCGTGCTTCACGGTCGTGAGTCTTCAAACGCGATCGCATAGGGCATTTTTGGCGACAGAGGTGACATTGTTTTGTGATCGCGAGGCTTCATATCGCGATCGCGAAAGGCAACGCCTGGGCAGAATTGTTTTAAATCTGGATTTTTGCTCATTTCACTCATTTCTCTCTTGGTTTGTGCGCGGGAGAGATTCAAGGGGAGGTTTTCATCATTTTTTGCAAAGTAAGTAATCCCCGCATATGGTTTGCTAAAAACATGGATTCTACAAGGATTTAAACATGGAAATTAGTAGAAATTAAGAGATTTTGAAATAAAATTAGAAATTGGTATTTTTGGATTTTTACTATGAAATTGGACATGGAATTAGAAATAAATCATATATTTGAGTTCGTAATGTTATGGGTAAAGTTTATCTTCGAAAATATTTGAAATCCGGGCATGTAAGTCTAAGGGTTGACTTTATTGACTTTTTGAGCGGAGTTGTGGATAGTTACAAATTGATTAATTATGAGTATTAGAGTACATTTTTATTGGTTTGCACATTATTTGATTAGTTTCAGACAGATGGGCATTGGTTTGAGGAGCTAGAGAGGCGTTGGAGCTGGTTATACGACTTCGGAGCGAGGTAAGTCTCATGTCTAACCATGTGAGGGGGAATTTATCCCGTAGGTGTTATATTCTTATGTACTAGATGTTGTGGGAGTTACGCACGTATGAGGTGACAAGTGTCCGTGCGCATGCTAGGATTTCCTGATTTGTGCCGGTAGACTTAGGTTCACGCCATGCTTTAATTGTACTATTTGAATTATCCTTGCCTGTTGAATCCCTTCATTACGCGTTATGACCTGAGACTAGGCTTGCATAGAGTGATAGACTCGCTATTGTAGAGATTTGACGAGCTGCTTGATTAGCGGTGAATAGTTGTGCTTCCTTTATGAGTTTATCTCGCGTTGTGCGTTTTCACCGAAAAGTTTCTTTATATTTCACAACTCACACGTATATTCGTGAGTGGGGTCAAGGACCTATTAAACTATAATATTCTTATGGGATCGGGCTGTTCACCTCAGCAGTATCATATTCTTTGGATCGGGTCGTTCGCGTCGGCAGTATGACAACACTACTCTAATGGGAGCGGGCCGTTCGCCTCGGCAGTGTAATAGATGCATCTATGGTTCGTGCCGTTCGACCCTCGGCAGTGTACACATTATTATGGGATCGGACTGTTCACCTCGGCATTTCTATAAATACTCTTATGGGATTGGGCTGTTCGCCTCGGTAGCGTCGTGCGTAATATTTTACAAGAAACCATCGTATTCGCGAGATTTCCTGATTTAAGTTATGACGATCTATCTGGTGTGGACCATTTTACATATAAACTCCGGTTATGGAGGTGACCGATAACTGAGAGCTTGTATTTACTGTTCAGAGGAGGATCGTACCACGTACCGATATCTGTTTACACTGTTTATTTTCTTTTACCATGCCTCATACTTGTTTACTTTCTATTGCACTTGATATATATTGACTACTAGTAAGTGTCGATGTCGACCCCTCGTCACTGCTTCTCCGGGTTTAGGCTGGATACATACTGGGTACGCGTTGATTTACGTACTTATACTACACTTATTGTGCAGGTGTGTGTGTGTGTACAAATATATATATATATATATATATATATATATATATATATATATATATATATATTTCTGGTAATCTTTTGGGAGCAGAGGCACGGCTATTGCGTGGACTTTATGGTGAGCTGCATTCCGTGTTACGATCTGCAGCATGCAGAGTCTCCATCAGAGTTACTTACATTCTCCTGTCTAACTTGTATTCCAGACATATGTTGTATTTTATTATATTTCTTAGTAGATGCTCATGCACTTGTGACACCGGGGTTTGGGGGTTCCTAGTAGATGTTCATTATTGTAGTCACGTAATTATTATTATTTTTTCTTATAATTTATATTTTATACGAAAATTAGTATAAAGGATCACGGGTTTGACTGAGTAACAGATTTTTACTTTATTTATTTAATGGGATTTATGATTTCAAAAATATTAAAATGAGTAGTTGAGTTGAAAATTTACCGTTGGCTTGCCTGATGGCGACGTTAGGCGCCATCACGGCCTATAGGGGATTTTGAGCCGTGGTAGCTTGGTATCAGAGCGTTAGGTTTACTTAGGTCTCACGAGTCATGAGCAAGTCTAGTAGAGTCTTGCGGATCGGTATGGAGACGTCTGTACTTATCTTCGAGAGGCTACAGGGCTGTTAGGAGCACTTCCCTTCTTGATTCCTCGACGTGCAATTTGATTCCATTGAGGATCATGCCTTCGTTTCTGCTATTCGCTCTTATACGACGTGGAGTACTTGTTATCAAATGGGTATCAATGAGTTGTAATGGTAATACAGATGTGGTAAAAAATGTTTCTCCCTGCGTATTTGATTGGGCTATTGTCGTCACCTTATGGAGGGATGTTCTGTCATTTCAGCACAATATTAGTGTTGCCTACGGGTTCACGGCTATGCACAGTGCATTATGATGTTCATGAATGGTTATCACGCAGAGTTGGTGTAAATGGTAAGGTGCTTATTTATGTTCCGCAGCAATGAATGACTCAAAAGGAGGACTACTCAGTTCATGGCTTAGAGGTTCGACATTTAACTCCAGCGCAGGAAAGGCAATCGGACTATGGGTGTTCAGGCTTTGTTTGGTGGAGTAATGAGACTTGACATTTTCGAGTGTGGAGGAATTCTAATTCGTGATGTGGTGGCATCGTCCTTGTTGAATCTATTAAGGCTCGTCGTTGTTGTGGTCTTCTTTGATTTTCCTTCGGGGTAGGGTGTTGCGAAATGGTGCTTGAGAAGAGGTTGCCAGAGATGGCGTGTGTAGTGGTTCCATAATCAAATTGGTGATTCTAATGTTGATGGCTCGAGAAAGATGATCTTTGGGGAGGCTTAGAGTTGGGGCAATTTATCCGTTTGGATGCTACAGATGGATTATGACGTGGGGTAGAATTTTGGGCAGTAAAGGAGGAGGAAGGACTTGGTGGGATGTGTCTCGTGGTGATTAAATTGCTAGCAAGTCAAGTATGAAAAGCAGAGGTCGAGAAGTTGCTTAAAGAAGATGGTTTAACCGAAGTGGGAGTGGCAGAGTAGTATATGGATTATGTGGTAGGATAACCACATTCTTTGAGGAAAGTTTAGAGCGACTGGGAATCATGGTGGAGAGTGACTAGGTCTATGAATTTTATTTGGAATGGTGACTGCTGTGCCAAGGAAGGTTGAATATGACGGAAAGAAGTTTGCTTGGAATGAAAAGGGATATAAAAGCTTGATTATCGTTATGGGATGCGACGTGACTTCGAGCTTGGAATATATTAGCGGGATTTCAGTTGATGTCAATGGGGAATAAGCAGACTTTTATAACCGGACGAGCATAGGCTCAAGAGGATTTACTGATTTCGTGGTAGTTGTACCCAGCGTAACGTCGTTGGAAGATGTTGGTATAGAACTCCACATATGGGTTATCTTTTGTGAGCAATTTAGCAGTTGCTGATTTTGATGAAGTTTCTACAAAGAGTTCTACTTACTACTCGGTAGAAGGTCGAATATGCGATTGTGGCTGATAATTCAGAATGTTCATGAAAAGATTAACAAGAGGCTACGAGAAATTTGGCTGGTTGACGGTGCGAGATCATGGTAAATGAGAAGCAGGAATCATTGTGGGTTCTACAATTATGTGATTGTAGCTTAAAGCTAAGTGGGGGAGCCCACCCGTCTACGATTGGATCGCGTGGTTGTCTGCTTATGCGATTTCTGGTTATTGGTGCATTTGCGAATTATTTATAACTAAGAACAGAAAACATCAGGGATAATTCGGGCAAAGAGCTTGATGAATGTGTGCTATATTTCGCCTTATTGATTCATGTGCAGCTTTTGGGAAGACTCAGAGTTTATGCTTCTTGTGGATGTGATGTACAAGAAAAAGAATTCATCTGATTGCTTCTTTGGGAGTGTTCATGTGCTAACATAGCGTTGGAGGTTGATTATATTCGGGACCAGGTCAGTGTAGGTGACTCTTAATAGTGGTTCTAATGGGTTCAAGGATGTAAGCGCAATCTCTATGGATTTTGGCTTGGTTGTGTGGCTGAAGACGGGGATTTTGCAGCAGAGTGTGAATAATACTTGGGAATCTATGTTATCATCGGGTCTGCAGGGTAGTATTGGAGGAATGGAATAAATAGCTTTGGATTTGCGAAAGGTCTTGCAGAATGGGTGTACCAGTTGGAGATGCTATTGTGCGCTTGAGGAGGGCATGAGATGGTTCATGGGTATTGAGATGATGTGGTCTCGTGATTTGGGTCACTCGGGATGAGTGCTGATTGAGTTTCATTATGTTTCTGAATGGAGATATTATTATTTCTAAGTCAAGTCAAGAGTAAATTGAAAGAAATTGGGTCGGTTAGTAATGGTTGGAATCAGCATGATTGTGGCAATGATCAGTTCCTTCGGCGTGTTAAGTTATATAGGTGATTCATGGTTGTACGTACGGGCTTGACAGCCACCATAATTTGATTGATTTGGAGGTATTGATTATGATGGTTTGTTATGTGTAGATGGATCCCGGAAGAGTTATGGTGGTTCAGACCACTACCTGAGGTTTTTGTTTTATACGGTTATGGGAATTCGGTTGCGCATTGCAATGGTTCTTCTGAAATGAGTAAGTAAAAGGTTTCTAGCCGATGGAATGCTTATTCTACTAGTAGTTCAGGTGTTATGATGAATTCTGGTACTCTCGCATAGGGAGCGGCATGGGAATTGGAAGTTGAGGATCAAGGTTGCGGCTCGGTGTAGATAAGAATGTCATGAGCTCGAATGAGCATAAAAGAATTCAGACGTTCAGAGTAAGCTGGCATTATTTTTAGTGTCACCTGAGAATGGTGTCCTGCATAAGAGGCATCGTGTACTGATTTACGGATCCTTGATTTGCTTTACAGAATTAGTATGGTTAGTGGTACGGAGGTGCTGACTTTGCTACCTGGTACGGAAGGTCATGGGAACGTGTCCCACGGGAAGTGTGTCATGTTAGTCACTTGATTGTTAGAGATTTAAATTAGGTATGGAGAATTTGGTACTGTCACCAAGGGGAGAGGTTATGATTGAGAGGCGCTCTATTCCTTTGGTTGAGGATTGTGTGAGTTTGTTCGGATTTGACGGCTGCTCTTAATGTGGATCCTTGGAAGGTTATTAGCCCAGTATGGGATAAGCAGAATTGGCTTGAGGTCCGCTAGTAGATTTACATCAGATCGGATGTGTTCATTCAACATAGTACTGCTTATGGAAGAGTCTTAGAGTGTTGGGTGTTATTCCCCTCGTCAGCTATTTTCTGTAATACTCAATCATGCCATGTGGGTTGTGAGACAGCTTGATTATTCGCACGTGTGTTGTGGTCCTTTGTAGCTTGTCATTATT
Organism: Nicotiana obtusifolia; assembly: GCA_002018475.1. Lineage (NCBI taxonomy): Eukaryota > Viridiplantae > Streptophyta > Magnoliopsida > Solanales > Solanaceae > Nicotiana > Nicotiana obtusifolia. The sequence continues at coordinate 12,144 of MCJB01004825.1, forward strand.
GCACTGTAGTCGAGCTCGAGTTTTGTAGCGCATGGCACTATCCGTCTCCCCAGGGTTGTATTATGCACTTGGCGTACTTGTGGTCGATATTCGGGTATTTCGTAGGTATGAGCATTGTGGCTCGATGTGTATTTCCTTATTTATTGTTATATGTGGATCGGGTGGTACGCCGTCGCGGGTATGTTATTTGGATCGGATTGCACGCTGCAACTGTATCATGTGTGGATCAGGTTGCACGCAGCAACAGTGGGATGTTCAGTACGGTTCCCTATACTTATTTTTGTGTATTTTGTTTCTCATTCTTTGAGAAAGGTTTATAGCATCTCTTCGGCCGTTTTATTCGTTACACGGGCGAGGTAGTTATTTTTTCAGAGTCCGTACTCCCTTATGTGTCTTATTCAGGTTGTAGCTTGTTGGCGCATTGATGGCATCATACGAGATCTTGGTCAGCGTTGAAGGTGGCTTATTTCCTGAGCAGCTTGTACTGGGTGAGACGAGATTATTCGACCTGAAGTTGTTGCGGTCGGATCTATGTAAGGTATATTAAAGGAGAATGTCATTATTCAGTTCAGAATGAGGTAACAGTTCTTGTGAGGCGGAGGACTCCTGAGGTAACAGTTCTTGTGAGGCGGAGGACTCCGGGAAGTTCACTTAATGTATTATGACTTGTACGCATAGTCGGAATTTAATTTCGGGAAGTTCAGAGTTGATTCGGATGGAAAATTCTCAATTCGGAAGCTTTAAGTTGGAAGAGTTGACCAATGTTTGACCTTTTGAGTAAATGACCTCGGAATCAGGACTTGAAGGTTCCAATAGGTTTGTATGATGGATTTGGACTTGAGCGTATGTTTGGGTTGAGTATCGAGTGGTCCGGGAGCATTTCGGCGCTTATTATGGAAAGTTGGCATTTTGAAAGTTTTAGAATTTCATGCTTTGAAGTGTATTTTGATATTATCGATGTCTGTTTGAGGTTCCAAACCTTAGAATATGTTCTTAATATGATATATGACTTGTGCGTAAAGTTTGGCGTCATTCCGGAATGTTTAAGTATGAATCGGACGTGTTCGTCGAAGTTTGAATGTTGGAAAGTTGAAATAAGGTTTCGATCATCGATTGGTAGTTTTGATATTGTATGGTGTGATTTGAGGCCTCGACCAGCTTCGTGTTGTGTTTTGAGACTTGTTGATGTGATTGGACGGGGTCCCGGAAGCCTTGGGTGTGTTCGGGGTGGGTTTTGACAAAGTTTGGGTGATTTGCAGCTGCTGGTTTCTGGTGTCCTTGGCATGCTTTGTGATCGCGGAAGGTAAGTGGGAGCACATGGGAATTTGTTCTTTTCATTTGCGGGCTAAGGAATTCGATCGTGTAGTGTTCTGGGCTGGACCATCGCGTTCGCAAACGAAGCTACGCATGTGTTAAAGCAGGGGCTGATGGAATTGGTCTTCGCGAACGCGAAGTTGTCCCGCGTTCGCGATTATTGAACTGGTCGTGCTTCGCGATCGCGAGTCTTTAGACGCGATCATGTAGGGCATTTTTGGTGGCAGAGGTGGTATTATTTTGAGATCGCGAGGCTTCAAACCGCAATCGCGAAAGGCGACACCTGGGCAGAATTGTTTTAAATCGGGATTTCTGCTCATTTCACTCATTTCTCTTTTGGTTTGGGCGATTTTTGGAGAGCTTCAAGGAGAGGTTTTCATCATCTATTGCTAGGTGAGTAATTCCCTTATATTGTTAGCTAACTACATGGATTCTACAAAGATTTAAACATGGAAATTAGTATAAATTGTGAGATTTTGAAAGAAACCTAGAAATTGGTATTTTTGTATTTTTACCACGAAATTGGACATGGATTTAGGAATAAATCATATATTTGAGTTTGTAATATTATGGGTAAAGTTTATCTTCAAAAATTTTCATAATCTGGACACGTGAGCCCGAGGATTGACTTTATTGACTTTTCTGGCGGAGTTGTGGATTGTTATAAATGGATTAATTATGAGTATTAGAGTACATTTTTATTGGTTTGCACATTATTTGGCTAGTTTCGGACCGATGGGCATTGGTTTGAGGAGCTAGAGAGGCATTGGAGCCGGTTATGAAACTTCGAAGCGAGGTAAGTCTCCTGTCTAACCCTGTGAGGGAAATTTTACGCCGTCGGTGTTATATTCTTATGTGCTACATGTTGTGGGAGCTACGCACGTATGAGGTGACGAGTGTCCATGCGTATGCTAGGATTTCTTGATTTGTCCGAGTAGACTTAGGTTCACGTCATGCTTTAATTGTACTATTTGAGTTATCCTTGCCTGTTGAATCCCTTCATTACACGTTACGACTTGAGACTAGGCTTGCATAGAGTGATAGACTCGCTATTATAGAGATTTGACGAGCTACCTGATTAGTCGCAGAATAGTTGTGCTTCCTTTACGAATTTTCGCGTTGTGCGTTTTCACCAAAATGCTTCTATGAATTTCATAACTCACACTTATATTCGGGAGTGGGGTTAAGGACCTGTTAAAGTATCATATTCTTATGGGATCGGGCTGTTCGCCTTGGCAGTATCATATTCTTTGGATCGGGCCGTTCGCCTCGGCAATATGACAATACTACTCTTATGGGAACGGGGTGTCTGCCTCGACAGTATAATAGATGCTTCTATGGTTCATGCCGTTCGACCCTCTGCAGTGGACACAATATTATGGGATTGGACCATTCGCCTCCGCATTTCTATAAATACTCTTATGGGATCGTGTCGTTCGCCTTGGCAGCTTTATGAAACACTCTTATGGAATTGGGCTGTTCGCCTCGGCAGCATCGTGTGTAATATATTGGACCACTAGTAAGTGTCGATGTCGACCCCTCCTCACTACTTCTCCGTGGTTAGGCTAGATACTTATTGGGTACGCGTTGATTTACGTACTCATGGTATACTTCTGCACTTATTGTGCAGGTGTGTGTGTGTGTGTATATATTTTTTCTGGTGGTCTTTTGGGCGTAGAGACGCGGCTATTGCGGGGACTTTATGTGACGACCCAGCTAGTCGTCTCGTGGTTACAACTCCGTCTTCCCCATTTTTACTTCATTTACGCTTCGTTATCCGTGTTTTATGTGATCGAGTTGAGTAGTTTGCGTTCGGAGTGAATTTGGTAAGAAATGAGACACTTAGTCTCTTTTAAGAAGGTTTAAGTTGGAAAAGTCAATCGGATGTTGACTTATGAGTTAGAGGGTTCGGATGTGAGTTCCGATGGTTCGGTTAGCTTTGGGAGGTGATTTATGACTTAGGAGTGTGATCGGAATCGGTTTTGGAGATCCCGTGTAGAATTAGGCTTGAATTTGTGAAGTTAGAATTTTGGCGATTTCCGGTTGATAGGCGAGATTTTGATCCATGGGTCAGAATGGAATTTCGAAAGTTGCTGTAGCTTCGATATGTAATTTATGACTTGTGTGCAAAATTTCAAGTCATTCGGACGTGGTTTGGTTGGGTTTAGATCAAAAGAGAGATTTTGAAGATTTTGAAATCCTTAGGCTTGAATCCAACGCGAATTTGGTGTTGAAAGGTTGTTTTGGGCGTTCCGATGGTTGGAACAAGTTTGAATAATGTTATGGGATATGTTGGCATGTTTGGTTGAGTTTCCGGAGGCCTCGGGCGAGTTTTGGGTGGTTAAACGGACTATTTCATCGTTGGAAAGGAAAATCTGCATAAATGTTAGAAATGCTACGCACGCTGTCCAAAATGTGGACAGCATTTTGATTATGCTATGCAGCAAAGTGTAGCAGATTGCAATGTCAAAAATGCGACCAGAAAGCAAACAGCATTTTGATTATGCTACGCCGAAATGCGATAGCAAAGTGAAACAGATTCTGGGCCAAAATCAATGTCAGAAATGTGACCAGAATACGGACAGCATTTTGATTATGCGACGAGAATGCTATAGCATTTTAAACACCTGAAGGTTATTTTATTCCGATTTTGACCCCTTTATAAATAGAAATTAGTGCCCATTTGCCATGCAAAACCCACTTTCATTATCCACAAAGAGAAACACCTCCAAACACCATAAAATCACAACAAATCAACCTCAAAACTATATCCAAAAGAGATTTTCTTGAACAAATTCTTAAAGAAGGGGGTTTTGACCATCTTGAACATAATTGGAGCTAGGGAACTCGGATTGAAGCGAAATATTGAAGGATTTTTGGAAGATTTTTGAGAGAAACATTGGGGTAAGTGTTCTTAACTCAATCTTGGTCAAATTACCCAAACCTATTGCCATTCTAGTATTTAATTGGTGATTTAAGTTCGAGAAAAATGTGGAAAAACCTTGAGTTAGATTTTAAGACTTGGAGGTCGAACCGATGTCGGAATTTGATAAATCTTGTATGGTTGAACTCGTTGGAAGATAAGGAACCCGTTGAGGTCAAAAATTACTGAATTTCGAAAAAGTGGGCCCGGGGCTCGGGTTTTGCTAATTTTGGGATTTTTTAGTATTTATTGATTGTTTTCGCGTGGGCTTTGTTCCCTCAACATATTGTGACGCAATTATTTTGAATTTGGATAGATTCGACGCACGTGGAGGCCAATTCGAAGGGCAAAGGCGTCGTGGGCTAGAAATTTAGCCGGTTCGAGGTGAGTAGTGATTGTAAATGATGTTATGAGGGTTTGAAACCCCGGATTGCACATCGTAGTGCTATATTGAGGTGAGGCACGCGCTCGATGATGAGCATGGGGTCGTTTACTACTGGGATTGTGACTTGGTCCGTCCCGATTGATGATTTTTACTATATATTTGATTGAAACTTATTTGATATCATCATGAATTGGGCTGATTGCCATATTTGGGCTTCGTGCCGGTTATTTGAACCCTTCAGGGGTAGTTATCACTGTTTCCTCACTGTTTG